>VWZG01005622.1:356392-414486 GCA_013396735.1 Grallaria varia
GATAGCAATCCTGCTGGGATGCTGTCGGGATAGCAATCCTGCCGGGATGCTGTCGGGATAGCAATCCTGCTGGGATGCTGTCAGGATAGCAGTCCTGCCGGGATGCGGCCGAGCTGTGCAGGGAAGCAGCTCCCACTAGAGCGCGCTAGGACAGTTAAAATGGGGGTGGTTTTCTTCCGGCGTCGGGGTGGTACCGTCAAAGGTGCCTAGGCACGAAATGGTACTCCTGTTTTCATACGGAGAATCTGGCTGGGTTTCTCATCGTTTGGCCACAGTTTCCCTGGATGAGGCTGCAAAGCCAACTGTAGCTGCCCGGGAGCGCTGAGGTTTGGGCTGAGTCAAGTGCTGGCAAAGACTTCTTGGAAGACCCCAGCCTGTACAGAATGGGCAGGGAGAAGCTTTGTCCTCAAGCCCTGTCTCATCCCACAGTCCCTTTGTTTGCTGCTCTCTATGAGAGAGGAAGTGGAAATCTGTGTGTACTGGGACAAGGAGAGGAGTCCACCTGAAGGTCCCATTAAAGGTCTGCTGTTGTCATATGTGCATTTCAAAGCTGCCCCTCACAAACTTGCCCGTTGTCACACGAGGATTTTCTGCCTCAACCTGGGCTCTTAGATCCCTGTCTGCCACCCTCATTTGCTTCATGTTTACTTAATTAGCCAGCTGGAGCATAATTCCTTTCATGATCTACAGTCTAATACATAAAGATGACAGTGACATGAATCTTGGCTTAGGATTCAATTTGCATGTTAATTCGTTGTGGTTCCCCAGGTAGCTGGAATTTGCTCCGACAGGATCTGGGAGTTGATGAAATGCTCCATGGGCAAGGTGTTCTCCTGAGTCCCAGCGAGTGCCTGGAGCGAGAGGTGACATAGTTTTGCTGTCCACCCAGCATCATCTGTTGTAGAGCGTGGTGGATCTACAGCAAAAATCAGAGCAAAAATCATCATTGAGGAGTTTTTACTAGTACACAATGCAAACAGAGTCACGGCTCTGGTAGCTGAGAAGCATCTGGAAATCGGTGAAGCCTGGAAAGAGAGCCTGCAACAGATTGAGGAATTTTGTATAGTAACTGAGCCCCAGTCATCTTTGGTTCACAAAGTCCCTGAGACACTCGTCTAGGAAAGAGACAGGGAGGAAGAAGTGACTTCCCTAAGTGGAAGACTATCCCTGAAGGCTTTAGGCACAAACCCCATCACCCCATGAAACTCACCTTTCTGTCTAACATCCAGGAGCTGGCTTACGGGGAGGGAGTGCTGCCAGCCTGTATTCATTTCCAGCCCTCTGGGGGACCCAGGAAACCCTGTCCGGCTGCTAACAGGCTCACAGGAGACCTGACAGCAAATGCAGGCAGAGCTGCCATTTTCCAGCACGCTTTTAAAAACAGCAGCTTGCCAAAGGGGGCACGAGGAGTCTCTCCTGGAAGGACAGCCGTAGGTGGTTATTTATGTGTTACATTAGAGCTCTCTGCGATCCGGACCCCCGGGAGCCGGGATAGAGGATAAAAAACAGGGCTTGCCGCAAGACCCTGTGAGTGGAATAGAAATCACGGCTAAACAGGAGGATGGAAGCTGAGACAGAGTTGTGTGAGGAGACATGGCCAGCATCGCACAGCAGCCAGTGCCACAGCCAGAGAGGCTTGGAGCAGCCTCTGCCTGGCAGATGGGTTTATCCCCATCAAGATGAGTTTAGTTGCAGCAAATCAACCATTTTCAGATTTTGGTGATTTTACAGAGGCTAATTTTAATAACAGAAGGGCAGAGGGAAACATTTTTTTCATAAATCACTTATTCCCTTCCTTTTTTCACTCCCAAGTAACTGGACCAGGTCACTGTGTTTTGGCCTTAGAAACATGGATGACATTTTAATGAAGAATTGTGGAGGGGAAAAAAATGAAAGTAAATGTTGTCTCTTTTCTGTGTTCAAAACTCAATGGCTTTGGATTCCCCAGGAGTTTCTTGTGCTTTCTGAAATGCTGTTATCCTGTATGCCCTGCAATCATAATCAGTTGTGGCTCCTTCTTTCTGTTCTGACCTTCCTTATTCAGAGTCTCCAGTTGCAACAGAAAAAATTCTGGCTTTTCAGAATTATCTCACAGATGCTTTATGGCTAGGAATGACTAGAAAAGAAAGGGTTGAGGTTTTGGGATTTTTACACAGAAAACATTATTAAAACACACCTTTAATTTTTCACCTCAATCAAAGACAAGTTTCTCAGCTTTTCATTAAAAACCAAGGATTTCAAATAGTTCAAGGGACCTTAAAATGAACACTTCCAGGTTCTAGAATGAACACTGTCATTTTCCAGATAGTACTTTTCAGAAAACTAGGATTTAATCAGGTAGCTGCTATTCCGTTAACCAGGGTCCCCAGGTAAACATTCTGAAATGGCTCAGATTTGGGAAATGCAAGGTTATGAGTGCCTTGTGGAAATTCAGGGAGGGGTATTGGTATTTCCCTGCATGAAACAGGGGCAGCAGCATGTCTGTATTTGCAGTGCAGTTGAAATCTATTCTTGAAAAGCCCTGGGCCTCCATCAATCCTGGGCGCAGACTGCCTGTGTTCCTGTGGCAAATCCACCTGGAAGAGGCAGGGAGCCTTTGGGATGGGGATGACAAGCACCACCCCTCACCAGGCAGAACTGTGGAAGGAACTAATTTGCCTGGAGCTGTGGTGGTGCTGCTCGTGCCTCTGCCAGTGTTCAAACTGTGTCCCGACGTGCTTGTTTATTCCTGACCCTATTGGGGCAGGATCAGCATTGGCTTTGCATGGTGCATCTTTCCCCACTTCCAGCCGTCTCCATATGTTTGAGGCATGGAAACTGTGTCTCTGTGCCCATCTGTGCTCCTGCTCTGGAGTCACTGGAGCGCTCAGTTCTGCTTTGATTGTGTGGAGCTGTTTTCCTGGGCTAAATGAACAGATGCATGGGGGTGACAATTCTGGCCCTGTGTGAGTTCTGTGGGAAAAACTGAGGCTGGCACTCAGGCCAAGGCAGCAGGGCCAGAGGGAATTTAATGGGACTTCCTGCAAAACACAGCTACACACTCTCAAGCGGGTTCTTCAATTTACCTAACTAATGTTTTCTCTAATGTTTTCTCCAGCCCTGCTTTTTAATTCATGGTAATATCATCAATCACATAATTATGACCTCTTCCCATTCTCTGTTAAGAGCTGGGTGACAAATAAGGCCAGGGTAACACCTCAGTTTATTTTGCTGTGTTTTATTGACGAGCTGAAAAGAAGCAAAACATGCTGGGGACAGAATTCCCAAAATATAAAATTTTGCTAGCAATATGCAACATTTAGCTATTTCTGGAGAGCTGGAAAGTAGGACTTTTTTGTTTTGTTTTTATTTACACTGTTTTTCATATAAATACACACCTTGTCAGGCCTGGAAAAAGGCTCGCTTGGGTCTGTTTGTTTCCATTTAACCCATTGCACAAGCACACATCAGCCTCATAGCAAACACACGGGGGGGAAGAATGATTTCTCCAGGCAAGAGGCAGCTTAATCCAATGGGTCAGATAAAAAAAGTCCTTCAAATAGAACACGGGGAGTTCGTCCTTTATAGATTAACCACTGCAAGGGATTGAAATCCCAGTGTTGGGCAGCAGCAAATCCCACTGATGCCATCAGCCAATCCCACTGATGCCATCAGCCATGGCAAGGATTACGCTGAGACTAGGAGTGAAGAATACTTGTGATCGAGTCTTGTCAAGTGTTTTTTACTCCTGGTTTAAAGTTTGAGTCTTGGGCTTCATGTTAACAGTTTGAAGAAAGGATGTTAATTTTTCACATCCTGTATTTTCAGTTTTGACATTTCTTTGCCAGAGGTCTTTACTGAGCCAGTTATTATAATTTTACTGGGTCATCAGTGTCAACCCACCTGGAAAGAGGGCGTCTCTTTTTTTCAGAGACATTTTAGGCTAAAGAGATCCTCTTCTAAGAATCTTGGGAAGACCCTGACTGCTGATTGTCATAATAGGGTCCTTGTCTTCCCAAGAAGCAGGGATAAATGCCGAGGCTGTGGGAAGTCTGGTGTTTGAAGTCTGCTCTGAAGCTCTGCTGCAGACCTCCAGTGTGACATCTGGAGCAGATCCTACCCTTGCAACAACAGAAACAAGCCAGAGCTATAGCAGGGAGTAGATTTGGCCTTCCCAATTTAACCCATAAAGAAGTTTCCACATTATTAACCAAAGCACTAGACATGGCTGGCTGTGCCAGGCTTGGCTTAATGCCAGGCTGTGGCAGGTTCTCCCTGGCTGGTGCTGGCCAGAGGCTGTGCTTGGCCCTGCTGGTGTGAGCAGGACTAGATTAATTCCATCCAGTCCTTTCCCACCTTGTTATTTCACCTTTTCCCTGCCATCAATATTTATGCTCTCCCCTGCCCAAAGACTCAGTGTTGCTTGCTTTTCAGCTGATCACATGATTTCAGTGCAGATCTTGGAATCATTAGTGGGTTTGGGTGGGTTTCTTTCTGAGAATGATGAGACTTTGGTGATTTGAGTTTTGGTTTCATTGTTTGTTTATTTGTTTTGCTTTTTAATTCAGAAGATGAAGCTCTAATTCATTTCCTTCAGAAAGCTGAAAGCTGCGACTGAAAGTAGCATGAAGGTTGAAAACTAGAAGGCAAACATTGAGAATATATGGAGCACTTTTATAAATCTGTCAGTTTTCAAGCCTAACTTGAATGTTTTGGGTGTTTGGAGTGGGCAGTACTACACAAACAATATCCACTTCCAACACTGTGCATTCACAAGCCTCTCATTGTTGGCACTGTAAAAGCACTGCTATTTCTCCTGCAAATAATGTCGTGTAATACTGTTCATACCAGTTCAATGCCCCAGTTTGAGCTGTGTCATGCAATGCACTCATTTGTTTTACTTCCACCTGGTAGGTGAAATCCTGCAGCCCACCAGAGCTTGCTTTGCTGTTTCCCCCTGATTTTCACTTGTGCTCAGATAAGCTCTGAGTCATCTTTGCACTCCTTGCCTTTCCCTTGTGTTCTCCTCTTTACAAAATGACCAAAATTTGTTTGCACTGGATTTTTATGAGTCTTTTCCCTCGCTAACAAAGGCCCAACTTGTCTTTGGAATTCCCCCCATCAGGTCTGACATTTCCTGCCGCCTTGCCATTGCTTAGCATTAATGTCTATCACTTGCCCATTTTTCCTGGAAGAAATTCTGATGAGGCAATAAGTGCTGGGCTATCCATCATTTCATGCAGGGCACAAGTCACGCTGTGCTTCTCAGCCCGTAAGGCACAGATCGTTCTTAATCAACCCAAGTGTGCCATGAGTGAAAGAGCTAAAGACCTGATTTCCATGGCCTTCCCCTTGGGATCCTGTCTGACACTGCAGAAGTGAGGCAGAGCCATTGTAAGTGCCATGTAACAGTGCAGCACAGCTGATTAAAGCCCCGCAAAGCTCAGATGGCTTCACAAAAGCCCTGTCACTCAGCTTTCCTTTGATTTCAGGTGTTATTTTCATTTATTTGCCATATCACCCATTATGTGTAGAGTGTTTGCTAAACACTGAAGAATAATGGTCCTGTCCTACCTAGCTGACAGGAGAAGGGCTGACAAAAGGAAAGGAATGCAGGAAAAGTGGTAATTTATGTATGAGTCACGCTTCCCAGCCAGCTGTGCTGATAAAAAATGGCTGGAAAAGAGCAACAAAATTACATTTGTAAAAAAAAAAAAAAAAAAAAAAACCGACCAAAACCCAAACACCTAAATATTTGGACCAGCAGTTAAAGATGACTTATTGCCAAGGGAAGGGAGTCCTGGTGAGGCACTGAGCTTTCTCAGATGCAGGCCCGTGTAGGGAAAGATGTTTCTGGCACACACACCTGCACCTAACACAGTGTGGAGACAGTGGCAGAAGGTCTTGCCTATGGCACAGAAAAACCTGATAAGGAACAGGGAAACAGAAGATACCAAGTGTGGGAGATGAGAATTGGTAGGCAGGGGTGGAGTTATGAGCTGAGAGCAGGTGGTGAGGCAGGGAAGCAGGGCTTCAGAGGTCCTTTTTTTGGCAATTGGCCAGGTGGTCCCATACCCGATGCACGGAATTCTGCAGGAAGATTTGTGTTTTCATCCAGCAGCATGACTTGGTGACTGACTTTGCTCCACTTAGAGGCAATGACAGACTCCTATTGATTCATGGGAGCCATAGAAATCAAAGAAAACTTGCTGTGGCAACTGGCTAATTCAATAAAAGCATTGATTTTTCGGGCTGGACAATTAAAGAGCGTGAATGCAGCGTGGCTGATTTCTGTCTCTGAATTAGTGTAACAAATGATCATTGATTCAAGTGAGAGGAAACTGTACCCAAAGGAAAGGACCTTCTGTATTAAAAATCCCCCAGCCTATGTAGGCTGATCTCTGATGTAGATAGATTTGGATACCGTTCTGCACCTGTGTTGGTTAACAGGACTTAGGATTGAGCTGACTGGGTCCTCCTCCCCTCACAGACCACCCAAGGTAAAAGGGACCCTGGAAAAGGGATGCAGGAGACCATGGGGTTCCAAACAAGATCTAAACAGGCAATGGGGGCACCACATAGCATCACTTCAGGTGCATGGCTGTGGTTTTTCCCCTGGGTTTGAGATAGAATCACAGAATGGTTTGGGTTGGAAGGGACCTTAAAGCTCATCTCGTTCCACCCCCTGCCATGGGCAGGGACACCTTCCACTAAACCAGGTTGCTCCAAGCCCCATCCAACCTGACCTTGGACACTTTCCAGGATGGGGCATTTTCCCTTCTCTGGGCAACCTGTGCCAAGGCCTGCCCACCCTCACAGGGAAGAATTTTTTCTTAATAGCTAATCTAAAACTACTCTCTGTCAGTTTGAAGCCATTCCCCCTCGTCTTGTCACTCCAGGCTCTTGTGAAGAGTGTCTCTCCATCTTTCCTGTAGGGCCCTTCAGGTACTGGCAGGCTGCAATTAGGTCACCCCAGCAGGATGATTTCTTTCATAAACAGCTGGGTTGCCACTGTTCATTTGCAACTCCCTTTTTGCTGCTGAGATGTGCTTTAATGGTTTTGAGGCACGGGCTAAATCTTGGACTCACTGCACCATGGAAGATCAGACTGCAGGGGTTCCAGCTGACACCAGAGCAGCCACCAAGGGTGGCGAGCCTTGCAGCAGGGAACAAATCCCAGTGTTCCCGGCTCCTGGTTTGCAGGCTGGCTGGTGCGTGGGTGCCATAGGTGTGCCACGGCACAGAGGTGCTGCTGTCCCCTGCCAGGGGTGGCCACGTAGGGTGCAGTGACATTTTAGCAGTGGCGGCTGTTTGCGCCAGTGTGAGAGTCAGGGCCCTGACCTGGGTGGTGTTTCACATCAATCCCTGGGCTCTGACGTAGAGCAGGCCCACCTGCATAACAGCTGACCTGCCAGAGACACCACCTCGTGCCATTGCCCCACTGCTTCTGTGCTTGATGCCTTTTTTTTCCCCCCTTTTCTAGTGGCCAGTAGAGATGCTCTGAGAGTGCCCAGAAGACACGGTGCGCCTCCTGCCCTTTATCACAGGAACAGGACTGAAGAGGTGTGATAAGAGTGTGGAGCATTAATGGGGTGGGATGCTCAGCGCCAGAGGGGCGGAGGGGTGCTTTGATCAGTCACCAGGATAAAAGCTAAGCTGCTTTACAGCACAGCCTGCTAGAAAGTGGTTGTTAGAAAAACGTGTCTATTAAAAGGTCAGGTGTGGTCCTGCATTCTGGACTGACAGTTACATAAGCTGATAAATGATATATAATGAATACCTTATTAGGTTAATTTTGTCTATTTGGGGTCGCTGTGAACAGCCCATTAGAAAATAATAGGTTTCTCAGTGGCTGCCAAATACTGGTTGCTACTATTTCTGCAAATAATACTGAATCTGTAACTTGTTTGAGAGTGGCTTGTTGCAATATTGGATGATCAAATTTGGAGCATTAACTAGTGAGGTCACTACTTAGCGTGCTTCTTTTCACTGATCATGGGAGTATAACTCTTAGAATCAGATTTCTCACGTGCAACAGACAGAGGGACAACCACAAGTTCAGTTTCATTACCCCAAACTATTAAAAAATCAGGGTGGCCTTTCTAATGCCCTTTAGACTTTATGGTTTTCAGCATTTCTTTTTAGTTGTGAGAGCTGGAAAATGAATCTTCTACTTCAAGTAAAGAATGTACTCTCATTCATACCCCAGATATCAACACCAGGAACATCAGGGAGAAAAATTAAATACCTGAGAGGATAAACCTGCAAATGTTCTTTCCGAGTACAATGCAGGATTTGCTCCCAGTAAGCTGCTTGTGCTCCTGCTGGAAGTGTAGAGGGCTTGCTGAAAAGCTCTGTGAAAGGTGCCAGATTTGTTTAAAAATTCAGAGACACATTTACATACTTAGAACTTTTTCCCCAGTAATAAGATAGCTCCACTCTTGGAGCTGCTGGGAGCTGCCACTGAAGTTTTTTGTTTCCTAGCAAAAAGTACCAGAGGCAACAGTGACACATTCAAGAGAGCTTTGATACAGAATGTTCAAAAGCATGATTTGTGCTTCCTCTCCAAAGCCTGTCTCCCAGAAACCTTCCTTGACCTCTTCCAGATATGAAATAGTCCTGCATGGGCTTTGGTGCTCTTCTTCATAAGATTTTTCCATGTCCTCTCCTCAGTGATCTTGCCAAACAGCCAGATGACATGTGCCCAGCAATGCTTTCTTCTGTGCCTGGATTTGGATTATTAATAAAGTGGTCGGGATGAGTGGAACTATTTCATGTCTTGTCAAAGCAGCACAAGCTGGATGCTGCTTTTATGAGACTTGCCACTGCCCCTCCCTCCTCCAGATGACCTCTTTCATGTGCCTGAGCAGCACCGAGGTGGCAGCCTGCTTCAGTAAGGACTGCAGCAGCATAGGAAACAGCAAAGAGAAAACTCAGAGACAGAATGAAAAAGGGGGGGGGGGGAAAGATTGCAGTTTTAAGTTGAATTGCCACGACCTTCCAAGCAGGCATTGCAGTATGAGCACATTAAATTCACGTATTACTCAACAGCCAGGGCTGTTTAGCAATAAAGACCTCTGGCACTGGAAGAGGCTCAAACCAAATCTTTGCAGGCGGCAATAAAACGTGAGGAGTGTCGTGCAGAAGATCACTGGGTCACATTTTCTCCTAAGGCAAGAGACTGGAACCTTATTTGTGCAGTCACTGCAAGGGATGCTGTACTGTGACACACTCACTGTCACAGGGAGATTAAAAGAGAAAAAAATTAAATGTCCTACAAATACTGTAGCCACAGTAAACTACACTGTGCATACACACACAACGTGAGGGCCTTTCAAAACTTGACCCAGGCTGCATTTGGAATTGGGTTTAGAGCTGTTGATTGTTGTCCATGGAAAAAAAATAATTGCAAGTGATACTTGTTGTGCATCCTCTGAGGTCTAGGGGAAGGTGCCTCTGCTCACAGCAGGGGGTTGAAACTAGAGGATCTCTAAGGTCCCTTTCAGCCCAAGCCATTCTATGAGTCTATGTTTTTATGAAAATGAGAAAAAAAACTCTCAAAGGCAATGCATGCTACAGAGACTTATCTGGAAGTCCCCAGCTTCCTGTCCAGGCAGTGTGGGGATTTTCACATTTTCTCCTTTAAAAAGGAGATGTTTGGCTCCACAGCTTTCCTGAGATTTGAGCAAGGAAATAGTTCTAACCAAAGTTTCTATTAAGCTTTGACTGCTGTTGTGCTTTGCATTGCACCCAGAGTGTGCCAGTGGCCTTCCTGCCATCCAGGAGAGGCCTCTGGCTCCCACAGGCTGGTGCCCCATTCCTGCAGGGATGCTATCCCTGGCTTTTCTTCCCCTTTGTGGGTAGCTGTTCCCCTTGACAGTTGTTTGTGGAGTTAAGCGTGTGTATAAATGATTGTACAAGCGGGGCTTTGCATTGTGTAAGGGCTGTGAATTTTAAGATGGTTTCTTCTGGGGTTTCTGCAGGCAGATTTGAGTTTGCCCTGCTTATACTCCAAGGAAAACTCGAGCAGTGAAAATGTGTCCCTGGTTAGCTGACACACCATGCCCCTCACCATGGCTGCATCAGCATTGCTGCTGCTGCTGCAACTACCTGTGCTCTCACACCAGAGCGTGTGTGTGTATGTGAATGTATGTGAATTATTCCACCTTCTTACATGCATGAGAGGTTTTTTTCCAAAATCTACCTTCCATTCTCAACACCACTGTTTAACTAATGCTTGATAAGGATGCCTTAAATTTTCATCAACTTTCCCGGGAAATTTAAGGTAACTTCACAGTCACAAAACATCCATTTGGACCACTTGTAGGAGATTGCATCCAAGTGGTGTTAATATACAGGACTGGGTGAGTCTCTGTAAATACCAGTGGTGTAGTAACCCAGTGTTTTACATTTATGGAGCCCCAAGGCTCTTCCCTGCCTCAAAATTATGAGCTCTTGGGCAACCTTTGTGCCCAAAGCAATCTGAAAATGGTCCTGCAGCACAGAAATGCTTGCAGTATTTTATTCCATTGCTAGCCTACCCTTTTCCCAAATCAAGCTGTGCCTAACTCACTTCCTGTATATGCAGGAGATGAAACGTTAATTCTGCAATAGCTGGAGTAGTCAAATCAAGCCCTTGTTTAGGTGTCATGGAGTCCCCAGTATTGCTGTTCTCAGACTGAGAGGAGAAATTTTTCTGATGGGAGGCAATTGATCTGCTGTTTGATGATTTCTGCTATTACATGTTACGTTATTTGTGCACTCCAGGTTTCTTCATACAAGTCAAACAGCCTGCACTGGGGAGAAGGTTAGTGCCTTGCTATGTCATCTGGCTGACACTGGATATTATCTCCACATTTATCCTCTGGTTTAACTTCTAGGAAGAAGCTATAACCCAGATAAATACACGATCCCATTTGCCCTCAGCAGTCTGTACTGCCGTCTTTGACTTATCAGAGTGGCACAAACTGAGCCTTTTTCACCCATTTCTAGTGAGATACACGTATATTTGTCTATCATAGTCTGTCTTGAAACTAGTTTTGAAAAACAAGACATCATCCTTCCAAGGGATTACATGGATTAGTGTCTAGAGAGTGCACTCTTTCATGGCATTTTTTCCTCAAGCAGACATCTGTTGCTACTTCTGTTTCCTTGGAGGCAATGAATGCTGCTTCCAGTGCACCATCAAATGTCTCATTATTAAATAATTAGGGAAGGTTTTTTATAAACATTTTGACTGTGAAGAGCCCCAGTTACTATTGTTACTACTACCTTCTGGCAATGAGGAAGGCACTGATGAGTCCTCCTTTGATGTCTGTTGAAACAAGCTGGAGAAAAAGGGCAGACCTTTGGACTCTAAATAATGATACTATCCAAAAATAATAAAGCTCTTCAGGGCCCTTTGTAGACAGACTGTAACTTCCTGCCCAAAGGTGTTAATCTGCATGCACAGGCACAGTATCTGTCCTGTGCTCCTCTCTTATCACTGGTCCAGCTACATTTCGTGGCTATAAATTTCTCACAGCATGTATTTCTGATTGTGGCAGTTGCAGTGGCATCCAAGAGGACACACATCCAGGGTTTTGTGGGGTATGTTATAATTTAAAAGTTTTTCCAGATAGAAGTTTTCTTTAGGCAAGAGAAAAAAACCCAAGAAGTAACAAATAAGGTCACTTGTTGGAGATTTTGAGACATCCAGGCTGGAGGTGAGAATTCTGGCCAGTTCTGTGACTTGGTAGTCAAACCCAGTAAGGCATTTGGGATGTCTTGGACTTGAGACCAAGGAGCCCAGAACACAGTCACCAAACAACCTTGCCATCAGCCAGGGGGCTCTGCCTGGCCTGCCAGACATCCAGAGGTCCTGCAATTGAGGCTCTCGACAGGCTGCTGTTCAGCTTTACAGTGCACATGTAGTAGGACCAGTACAAGAGTACAAGCAGGACCTGTCTGACCTGCTGGAGAGGTCCTGCACAGTGGATCACTATAGGCCCACCAAGCATGGATTGACTGTCTGTCAAGACATTGTCAAGACATTGACTCTGCAAGTCCAATCCAACAGTACTTAAGATTACCTTCCTCTCTTTCTCTGTTCCATACTAAAGGCAACTTCCATGTGATGGCAAAGTCACAATATGAATCTAGAGTTCATATTGCTGTAATCTCTGTTTGAAAAATGAAACTGCATCATGCTGTTGGATAAGTCCAGCAGGGACAACTCTGAGGTGTAAATCTAGAGGGGGGTCTGCCTGTTTGGTCACCCGGGGATGGGCATCTCCCAGCCAAGGAGCTCAGTGTGTGTCAGGGGCACCTCCCAAGATAAGGGCATGCCATAGAAGCAGCAGTGAAGGTGTACTGGTGGCAGGGGCTGGGTAATTGCAGACTCCAGGTGTGCAGGGAGGCCCAGGTAGATGCAGCACATCTTCCACCACCTCCCAGGGAGCCGCCGCCTTCCCCAGCACGTGTCCCACGCCTGCTCCCTGGCTCTCCAAGGATCACCCTGTGTGCCTTGTGCTCAGGCTCACACAGGTTTGGAAATACAGCCCATAAACTCGGGGCAAGCCTTACCATAAGCCCTTCCCACGTGCACTGCGCTGCCTCAGCCTGGTGAATTGGCTCAGGGGCCTTCCTGGTGGACCAGGCTGGTTTCTCCCAGGAATGGTGCAGGTGCTACTCACTCAGGAAAGGAGGGGTGAGCACTCTCTCCCAGGCTCATCCTCCCTCACCCATTCAATACAGATTGCCATCTCCGCTGTGTGAATCAGTGAATCAAACCCTCTTTTGGGACATCTGCCTTTAATCAATGACCTGAAAAGGAAAAAGAGTCCTTTAACCTTTGCTATAAATGAAGGAGCTTTCAGAAGTATTCTGTAGGCTACCAAGCCCTTCTCTGGTCCTGTGTGTGTTCCTCCATCACCACAGTGCTTGTAGGAGATTATTGCAACACCTATTTTTCTCTACAGCAAGCAAGTTCCCAGCTCTAGGAGGCTGACAGGCCTGGTGTAACTTGTTATTACTCATCAGCACTCCCTATCCTTAGTTTAGATCTCAGGGTGTGGTTTTAATTAGCTGATTTTGTAATTACACGTAGCTGACTTGGTGATAGTCACCCTAGAAACCTATTAAATAGGAGTGTAGTGGCTCTATGGCTTCAGGCTGTGCTCTCAGATTGCTGGTTTGCTTCTAGAAGTTGGGTCTGGGGGATTGCTTGTTCACCCTTCCCCATAGCTTCCAAACCTGTTGGTGGATGAATCTCACAGAAATGATCAGACCAGTAGGTATTTTATTGAAATGTGCAACCAGGTAGAAGAGAAATTATATGATAAGTGTCTGGACTGAGAACCTTGTGCTTGCTTAGGTAACACAAGATCCACATGGGAAGGAGTATGAACGTGCTCCAGCTATGGAGGTAAAACGCTCACAACTCAGTTACTAAATCTGAGCAAAAGTAGGTGTTTTATTATCCCCTAATCACCTTAAGTTGATGGTTTTTGCTGTTGCTACTTCTGAGTCCTCTTGTCTCAGCGGCTTAGTGATGTTTTTCATTTTGCTAGGCTTCTGTGGGCTTCAGCATGTGTCAGCCAAGTCTGTGGCCTTTGCTGAAGATGCTTGGGCTTTGAAATGGTCTGCTATCGAGGTATGTGCTCGGCCAAGGGCGTTGGAGCTAAACCAAGCTTTGCTTTGGTTGTCTTTGTAACACTGAGCAGGTTTTTTGGTTTAGTTGGTTGCCCTTTGAGTAGCTCAATAAAAGGAAGTGGTACCCTCTGTACAAGTGGAACTCTTGCTTTACCTCAGATGCAGATTTTTTAAGGAAGAAGCAAGATGAGTGTTGCTTTTCAGTACTTACGATCACTGTTCTGTTCACACTGGCTTTTATTCTGTGGTGTCTATCAGGATATACACTCTTACTGTTAATTCTTTCTTCTGTTTCAAGTCAACCTGTTGTGAAACTAAGCTTGCGTTGATTATGGAATATAGGAAAAAACCTCTACTGAATCTTCATAACTAAGGATTTCACTTCCTATCATGTGCAAATATAGTTAATTTTTAAATTAATACAATTCTAATGTTTCAGGAAATGTGTGTTTCCATTGCATACAGAACAGCCCATTTGTGATACAGCCATTGTCACACGTTCATCCTGCCTCTGCTATTTCCTTATCCTCACAGCCTGTCCTTAGGCCTCTTAATTGGGAAACTTGTTTGTTGGAGTTTTTTTTTGGGAAGCTTTGCTGACAAGTTGATTTGGAAAGCACAGTTGTTCCCAGCCTTGCAAGTACCCATTATTCTTCTAAAAGTCAAATCCATTTTTCACAGTGACCTTGCTCTGACCTTGTTATCTGTCTTGCCATAAATAGTGTGATCCCTAATTAGTCCATCTGTCAGCTGATGGGACACGAGCATTGCCACGCAGATTGGAAACCAGCTGAGTGCACAAAGAATGAGAAATGAGAAATGTCAGATTTGGACCCTTGGTGCTGTCTCATCTCTTGTTGCAAGCCTTGGCAGTAGACGTGGACCTAATGCTTTTAATAATCTCAAGGAAGGGTTAAAGGCCATACTAATGAAACTTCCATTACATCATCTGCTTGCTCTTACAAAGCCAGGCTCTTGAGCAAAGCTTGCATGGACATGGACAAGGAAATGCCCACTTGCCAGCCTTGGGACTCAGTGGGTTTGTGTAGGCTGAAATTTGGGCCCTGGCCCTGAGAATAAGGCTTTTGAGGAAGGGTTTTAATTGTGGAGGCACTGCACTGTCCAAGCACAATGGACCCCAGGTTAGTGGCTTCAATTAACTCTGAAGAGCTCTGTGTTGCTGGGCTTATTTGATGGGCAAGAGGGTGGCATAGAGGGGATGTGTTGCTCTGCTAGTGAATTTCTGCTGTCTTAGAGAGAGACTATACTGGGCTTGTTGGTGGCTGCCAGGATCTATCAGTAGCAGTTGCCTTTCACTGCCCATTTTGGTTTTTGACTTTTCTGACTAACCTTTCATCCTGACTCAGCGCTGCACGTGGATGGTATCACAGGAGTTTGTAATTGATGGAAAAGGGGGATTGGGAAGCCTGCAAGCAACCTGTGGCAAGGGAGGTATGTGTGTGGGAGCCTCACAAATCAAGCCCTCGCTGCTGGGCGTGGTGGGAAGTGACTCATGGACCTGTAGGTTTGCTAGGACCAGATGTAGCTGAAGGTGACCTTGGGAGCAAGGGAGGAGGGTAAAAGGCTGAAGGGTAACACAGCACTTCTGAGCAGAGGCCTTTGTGGCTTTAGAACTAAAAGTTGCATTTCTCTGCCCTTCCCTGCATCTGCTCCTGCAGAAGGTTTTTGATATCTGAAAATCCTGTTCCAAGTGTTTCAGCCTCTGATGCTTCTATTCCACTTGCAAGGAGCTCAGATATTTAATTTTGGTGCTTAACTGCTCAGATACCAGAGTGTCCCAAATCTCTTCTTGGTCTGGGGGCTTCTTCCTGAAAGCAAGGCTGCTCTGTAGAAATAAGGAGTTGATATCTAAGGTCTTTGAGCCCAAAACAGTTCTCCTTGAACTCTTTGGAGTGGGCCCCGTGCGACAAAATCCTTGTATTGATGACAGTGATGGATCAGTGGAGGGGAAAACTGCTTCCAGGAGGGGCATTTTAATTTATCACCAATAAATTCAGGAAATATGTTTAGTGGCAGAGTGATACTGTGGTGATGCCACATCACCTGCAGTTTCTGTAGTGGCTAAAATGTTGCTGCCCATTTTAGTTTCTCTGAGGGCTCTGATTTCTTGTCTTTTAAATGCTGAGTGAGCGTCTCTCTCAATACCATGTCTTGTTCACGTGCCTGAAATTAGGCACCCAGGGGATGTGTAGGAATTTACATTTCCAGGCTCCTGCCATGCCTTTGGAAAGAATTAGGAGCAAGCCAGAGAGTATGTGCTGGGGAATTCCTTGGTGCTGCAAGGGCATGTGATGTTAGAATGGAGGAATCATTAACGTTCGCAAAGACCTCTTAGATCATCAAGTCCAACTGTGAACGCAGCACCACCATGTTCACCACAGAACCACATCCCCAAGTGCCACATCCACACGTTTTGAACACCTCCAGTGACTCCAACACTTCCCTGGGCAGCCTGTTTCAGTGCTTGACAACCCTTTCTGTGCAAGGGTTCTCTGATTTCTACACATTCTGGTTGTGGAACATCCTGAAGTTGAGCTTGGTTTGATGGCCTGTCCTTTGATAGGGGGCTATAGACAAACATGAGTTGTACCTATTGCATGTGGGCTTTCCTTGCAGAGTTCTGGTGGAAATGGGGACTCCTGTATGTTATAGGGCCTTACCTTCCATGTGACCCAAGCAAAGTGCACCTAACAGGGTCTGTAAGTGTGCACTTACCTTTGAGCAGGTAGGTCTGCTCTGCAGTGGTTGTGAGTGTCCTGCAGCTTGCAGAGAGCAGTGTGGGGCTGCAGGCTGCTTGCTCAGCAGTCCTTGGCCTGGCTTGGATTGTGGATAAGAGATCACAGCTAAAGCCTATGCGTAAGTGTCTCTGCAATCCCCAAGCAGAGTGTGTCAAACATTTGGCCAATATTGGCTTACACAAGCCATGAAGAAAGCCCGTCTTTGCACAGTCTGGACTTGCTCCTGAGCTCAGTTCGGTAACTAAAGACGCTGCAAGCTCTGCAAGAGGAAAGTACCAAATTCAGTCCTGCCTCTTTGTGAGTCACTGCATTACCCCATCTCTGCCCTTGCAGATTTCCCTCAGTTCGTTCTGCTCTGCCTGTGTTTCTCTGGCTTGCCAATTCATCTGGTTGTGTGTCTCCACTCACTGCTGGTGTGGTCTCTCCTCCCCCAGGTCCCTGAGGGCACCCAACCAGTGTTTGCCTGTGTGCCTTGAAAGTCTCTGCTGCAGGTTAGTTGTAGCGTTCAGAGTCACTGCAAGATGAGTGTTGTGTTTTGGGGTTTGTTACTGGTAGGCAGCAGAATAGGTTTTTTTTCTTTCTTGTCTGGCACTGATTACAAGGGGGTAAATATTTTGCCCTCTCAGTTTGGTTTCTTGTTATCTTCCTGCTGTGTTAGGGCTGGAGAGAGCCCCCCACCCCTGGCTGACCATACCCTGTGCTGCAGCTCCTCCACAGCAGTTTTCCCTTTTCCTGGATCCATCCCTTGCTGCTGCCTGTGGCACTCACAGCTGCCAGCCCTGACACGTCAGGACCCATAAGGGCATGTCCTCCTGTGAGAAGATCATTCACTCAGAGGCTTTATCCCCACCTCTTAACAATTCTGTCCTGCATCTCTTCCCTAAGTTTTCATTTCTCGTAGAGGTAACTCAGCCCACTTGGGAAGCATGAGTGCATTTATTGAAATGGAAGTAAAAACTCTTCTGCTTGCAAGAGCATCCCAAGGAAAGGTCTCTGAGCATGGAAGTTCCTGGTACGTGGGGAGGGTCTTCCTGCCCTGCAGGTTGCAGTCCCTGCGTGGTGCTGTGAGCCATAGCCACTGCTGCAGCACAGGGGATGGATCAAGGCTCTAAGAAGGACCTGCATTGTACAAAATCACAGCCCAGAGCTCCCCTGAGAGTTTCCTCAGCTTTGTGGCCACAGAAATAGATGCTGCTTTTCTACGCAGTGATCTGAACCACCAGTTTGCCCTTCAGCCCAGAAGAGCCCTAGTTCTCCAACCAGAGGGATAAACCAACGGAGGACTTTTTAGGAGAATGAGGAATTCAGCCTTTCCCTCTGTTCCCTCTGTGGCAATATGCACATTGACACACTGGGACATCTGTCTGCTCTGGTCACTTTGTCCACAGCCTCCTGTGCCATCTGCAGGAATTATTCAGTAAAGGAATTAAAAGGCAAAAAGGTACAATGGCTTAATGAAGTTCTCATCTTGTGTTCTGGAACCGGAACGCTGTGGTGTTTGGGGAGTTGAATGCAGGTGTTCTGAGAGCCAACTGACATTGAGTTATTCTGATTTTACAGTGGTGAACTCGAACAAATTATCCTTTGGGTACTTCCCAAGAGGAATGTTTGTTGACTCAGTTCACAAAGGAAGTAAGGATGTGCATTTGCTTGGGAAAATTATTATCCAAATCATAGTGTTCTTTTGAAACAGTTGTTTGACTGAATATCAAAAAGAAGCAATCAGACACTTGCCTTAAAAGACCTTGGCAAGGCAGTGAATGGTGAAATTATAAATTTCTTCTCTCTTACCCCCTCAGAGCAGAATTATCTATATTTGGATTTCTTTTTTCAGCCCCAGAGAGGAAGTGAATCAAGTTTGCAAATGGACTGGACTAGATGCAGTGAATTTGGCTGTGCCTTTCTACATGGAGCTGAACTAGAACAGTGTCCCAAGGAGCAGTGCTTGTTCCTCATTCACAGACTCAAAGCAGATCTTTCTCTCTCCTAAGGACATTTGGTAGGAGGAAAAAAAAAAAAAGGGAATGTAAGCTGGAAGGTTAGACATTCAGATTTCTTCCCATTGCTATCAAAACTATACCAGGGAGGCCTTTTAGGTTAATTTTAGCTCCAGCTCCACTCCCACTGTTGGAACGTCCAATCTATTTAGACTGAAGGTATGTGGGGCAGAGACTGCTCCCGATCTGTTGCTATTCCCAACTTTGAAGTAATTCCTCACCACTCTGGAGAAGGTGCTTCTCTTCACTGAGTACCACATCTCTCTTCCCCTCTCACTCAGTGATTTTAGCAACCCTTAGATCAAAACTCCTCTGCTGCTACTTCCACTTCTGTCCCTGGGTGGAGTTTGGCAAGGACTTGTTCAAGATGCTTCTCATTTTTCAGGCAGTTAGTTTGTGGCTGGAAAAAATGCCTCATAGGAGAATATTCTTTCATCTTTCATGGAATATGCTGAGAGCAGTGATGTCTTCCATGGCTTGCCTCAGTGCCCTGAGGAGGACCTCAGTGTTACCAAGCAGGGTTCTTGAATGTGCATTCTCCTCTCTGAGGAGGAGCAGAGCTCTTCTGGATGGCCAGAGGCCACCAGACAAGTCTAGATTTCAGATTAGTGCTGGTCCTTGAGCAGCAAGTCCCCTGTGCTGTTATTGCTTCCCTCTGTGCCTGCCTTTTCTCTATCCTTTCATCTCTGCCTGTTCTTTTTGGGTATTTTATTGCTATTGTGGAAAATTCAAGGATCAGTTCAATAACAAGTGTTCAAGCCACACTAGTGCTCTGAAATATTTGTGGGATATGATCCATTCCCAGTGGATTGGATGTGTTACTTTGATTTCAGTCTATGAGCCCTGTGACTGGTCTCCTGGAGGAAAGGGATGGTGGACAATTAGATTAGTCCCTGAAATTTTCATTTATATATATATTTTCAGCTCTTTCATTTAATTTCCTTGGATGGGTAGGTTTAATTGAAAAGAAAAAAAACGAAACAAAACCAAACAACTAATTCCAAATCAGCGATGCCAGGAAGATACATGCTGTGGATACTTTCTTCCCAGCCATTCCCTGAGAACTCAGGGAAGTCAGACTGGCCTGGCGAGCAGCCGAACTCCGCTGCTGCTGACGCCTCTCCAGCAGGAGCGGTGTGTGGGCAGACAGGTGGTTTCATCATGGGGAGGAGGAGGCATGCATCACCTTTTGTTTAAGCAGAAGCATCTTTCTGGAATGCTCTCCATTTTATCAGTGAGGGCTTGGACAGGGAGCATCCAGCAGAGGCTGGCTATTGTAATTACCACAAGTGGAGGCAGGCTGCTGCGCCCGCCCGCTGCCGCCAGCGGAGGAACCTGTTGAATTTGCTGGGAGCTATTGCTGGGAGGATGAGAGCTACGCTCACTGGGACTGCAGCAGCCACAAGTGGATGAAGTAGCCGCTCCAGAGCTATGCTGTGGGGAAGAGGCAGGGGCTTGGATATTGGACACTGGGTGCCCCTTTGGGTTAGAGCCTCCACTTTTGCCGCCTAAGCCTTGGGGAGGAAGAATACGCAGCCCGTTGGCTCGTGGTTGGGTGAGCCCAGGATGGCTGCGCTCTCTCAGCACCTGAGGATCCTGCTGTGGAAGAACTGGCTGAGTGTCAAGAGGCAGCCGGTGAGTGGGGGAGCCTGGGAATGATGGGAGCTGAGGAGCAAAGGGGACCCTGCAGAGAGAGGGAGGGCACAGTGAGAGAGGCACAGGGAAGGGAGGGAGTGGCGTGGAAGGGAAAGTGGGTCTTTTGAATCCAAAATAATTGGGTCTTGCACTGGAGCCCTCTGTGCAAACAAACCCATGCAAAAACTCCTGGGCAGGCCTGAGTTCAGGCTGCAGTTCTGTATCTGTTCCCGTGAGAGCAGAGCCCATGGCTGGTGTACAGCCTTTGAGAAACCCCTGGGATTTGGGGGCCATGGGGGCTGCCCTTACACAGAGCCATTTGTAAAGGACGGATGAAGAAAAAAGTAGCTCTGAGAGATGCAGGTAGGACAGATTTCCAGTGCAGTCTAGTGTGCTGCAAATCAAACACCCCAGTGGTCTGTCTTTTGAAAAGACAAAACCATTGCCACCAGTGTCCAGAGAGCGATCTGATCTGCAGCAGCATCAAGGAGGTGAATATTCCTTTTGGGTGGCCTTGTGTGGCCGGGCAAAAGCTGCCCAGCAGTTTTGTCCCAGTCTGGATTCAGTTCAGCAGCATGACAACTACAGCAGAAGCATCCTGAGGTTCATGGGCCTGTACTACAACCTGTCCTCTTGCTAGTGATCCAAACAGGGTGGGTTTTAAACTTGCCTTGGTGGAATGGAAGCCTTGGGCTTGGTAGAAAGCACTGGTAGAAAAGAAGTGGTCATGGAGGGTGTGATATGAGGATGGAGTGAAAGGCCCCATATCACCATGTGCTTTCTGCAAGTTCCTGCCTACTAAGTTCTCCCTCTCAGTTTTGGAGCCTGATTCAAAGAGATGCTGAATTCCTCTGACTCCTCGTGATGCTCCATGGGAGCTGTGGATGTGCTGTGCATCTCAGAGTGTTCTCCACTGCTGCAAAATACACATTTTCTGAGATGCAGAAGAATCCCATTAAATAACCTCTAATTTCTCAAGAGAAATTGTAAGAGCCTCATTAAAAGCAGAAGGCCTGGGTTCTCTTGTGTACCTGGTGTAAATGCCAACCTAAGCCTTATTTCTGCTTTGACCAGTCTCACTTGCTTAAATTCTGGTTTCCTGTGGAGTTGATGTATTGACTCTGTAGAACTAAAATGTCAGTTAAAATAAAAATCTGGCTGCTACAGACTATTTTATGGCAGGCATTCCCTGCAACTGTCCTTCATTTCCCTCTTTTGCTCCAAATTAGGGAGCTGGCTCAGACTGCAGAGGGTGTGAGGAGGTAAAGCCAGATCTCTGCTCCCAAACACATCCTGATTTCAGTCCTCCTGCTTGTGTGGATTTTACCTGTGTAATCTGGCTCTACTTACAGACCAGGCTGTTAGAGAGCTTTCTTGGGGGAGGGTGGGAAGCATTCCATGGAGCTTCTTAGTTTCTGGTAAGGAGTGAAGGTGGTTCTGGCTGCTGCAGAGGTGTTGGCTGCCCTCTCCGGGACTCACTGGAAAGTCATGGGATGGCCCAACACCAGGCAGCCCCCACCCCATCCCTGCAGACTCGAGTGCTCTTCTGTTCTGCTCACCAGCCTTTCCAGGGCTGCCAAACAGATTCCACTTCTGCCTTTTGCTCTACATTGTATTTCTGTGTGCCTGCACCCAGAGATACTAAGTAAGGTCTGAGCGATTAAATTAACTTTTAGCAGCGAAATAATCCAGCAACCAAGGGACTATGCAATGACATCGCAGTTCTTAATGTCCCAAGTGCCAAACTGAGGTTGGATATAGCTCCATTTGAGCCAACATGTTCCACCTTCAAGCTGTGTTTGGGCAGGGTAGTTGTCTTTGACTAGAAATGCCTGGGACTGTGGGAATGCTGGGATGTCGCAACTGATGTGCCCAGCTACTATTAAATCCAATTAAGTCAAAGGACAGAAATAATGAGGGAAGAGCTGTGTGGAAAGTGGGGAGTGTAAGCACCATTCTAGCTCAAAATGGGGAGGTACCACAATTTCCTTGAGTAGAAACTTTCAGTATTCATTTATTGACCTAAGAATGTGACAGATGTCTGGCCCTTCCTTTAGGCAGCTTCTGACTAATATCAGTTTCTGTGCTGTTACCCCATAATTTTCCTTTAGCCTGTGTGGTGCTAAACAAGGAGGCTGCGTTAATGATACCGTTTGCATGGGAATTAATCACAGTTAAACTGCGTGTTTGGAGACTGATTATAGGGAAAGCATCTGATACAAAAAATTATATGAAGATTTGGCTTCAGTGATGGATCTTGTTACAAGTTGTCAGTGTATATCTAAAAGGCAGGAACTGTCTGTAAAAGCTAAAATGTTGCTGAATGCTGAAATTATAGGAGTGCCCTCTGTGATGGGGTGTGTGGGGTCATGTCTTGTGGTTTGATGCCTGTCAGTTGCCTATTTTAGGGCATGAATTTGTTCATGCTTTCAAGCCTGTGTCACCTTACCAGAGATGAGAGGGATGGAGCTGCTATAAAACAATCATCTTTAAGCTGAATTGTTCTCCAGGATTTGTTTGTCTGTCAGGTTGGGTTTATGTTCCAGTAAGTGTTACAGGAAATGAAAACATGGTTATGGGCTTGGAATTACTTTGGAAAAACAGTTTTTGGTAATGTGTGCTGATCTGAAAAAATTATCAGCACAATGATGAAAAATGGGATTATTTTGAAGAAAGACATCTTTGCAGTTCCAAAAATTGGCATGAAGATGGCACAGCAATTTTGCAGCACAGAGTAACTTGAGCTTAACTCCTGATGGATGGAAAACTCTAACCTAGTAAGCTTGGGTGCAAGCAAGCCAGCCAGTGCTGAAGCTGTTGATTATTTGAATAATTGCATTTTCCTGGCTCACTAAACTCCAAGGCTTGTAGTTTTAAGATTTTTGGGCCTCCTACCTAGATTGGTTTTACTGCACTGAATGATTACCAGACTTAATTCTTAAGTTTTCTTAATTCTTGTCCATTGAGCCGGTCAACCCTCACGTCAGACACAAGAGTTCTCTGGATGTTCACATGTTTTTCAACATACTAGGCCAATTCCACATAATTTGTCTTCCATCTTATGTGAGATATATGGAAGAAATTCTTCCCTGTGAGGGTGGGCAGGCCCTGGCACAAGTTGCCCAGAGGAACTGTGGCTGCCCCATCCCTGGAAGTGTTGGACAGAGCAACCTGATCTAGGGGAAGGTGTCCCTGCCCATGGCAGGGGGTATGGAACCAGACAGTCTTTAAGGTCTCTTTCAACCCAAGCCATTCCGTGGTTCATCTCAGCTCATCTCTGTGGACTGCAACAGTCTGGAAATGGAAAGGTGCCAGGGATTTGGGTTGCTGGGGTCAGAAGCTCACATGAGGGATCTCAGTGATTCGTGTTCACATGTGGCTTCTGTGGCTGCCTGGTTGCACAGCTCCATAAACCCCTTCCTTTGCCCTGCTTGGGCTCTGCCTCTTGTGAATGACCACTGTGAAAATCCTTCCTTTAGTTCTACCATGAGACTCAACTCTCGGTGATGAACAGTGATGTTTTTTGGGAAGAAATGTAGACTTGTCAAACACTCAAATCTTGAGGTATAATTAAATCAAAGTCACTTTTACCCATTATTTGAGCAGTGTCTTTCACTGAAAGGGAAAACAACCTTTCACACTTCAGCTCTTTTATCTCACTGTCGGTGTGTCCAAAAGCCCTGTGTTTCCCAGCGTGCTTTTACTATTCCACAGCAGTGTCTCAAAGCTGGATAAACACTGTCCCCCATAATTATCAGCCAAACTGAAGCTCAGGAAGCCTCGTGTTGTTTTCAGCCTTGTTATTTGCTCTCAAAATCTTAGGTAGTTTTTCTTCCTGCATAGATAATGCTTGGACTTTAATTGCATGCATACTGAGACAGGTGTGATTTACAATGCACCTATAACTCATTTAGGGCACTGCTTGTACATTCCAGACAGGCTCTGGGGCACATCAACGCGACAAATGTAACCCATATATTTTCATTGCTGTTTTATAGGTATGGTCGTTTGTTTTAATTTCCTGGCCTGTGGTTGTTTTCATAATCTTGGCCATTATCCGTCTCAAATTCCCTCCAGAACCACAGGAAAACTGTAAGTAACTGGTTTGTTTTTATGTCTGTGGGCTTTAGTTCTCATTTCAGTGACTGATGTTTTCATTTGATGTGTTTTGTTACTTTTACAAATTTGGTTCCTTGTAGTTTCCAGTGGAGATTTCTTGGGATGCAGAATGCTGTAAATAAAGTGTGTCTGTTCCTCTGAGGTTGATTCTGCTCATGTTTTTTTCAAATTAGCTTTATAATTAGAAAACAACCTTAAAGAACTGTCTCATTGAGATTTACTGGGATGCTGCTGATGTAAGCAGCAATATAAATTTCCAGGAGAAATTGAGGGAGAAGAGGGTAGTAAAATGAGTGAGGGCAGAGGCTTCAAGTGTAGTTTTGGAGGTGAGGTAACAAACATGAACTTGGTCAGTGTCAAAGGTTTTATTTTGTGTTTGCTACAGGCAAAATGTGCATATTTAAGTATCTCTCTGCTAAGCCTCAGCTCAAGAGTGGTAACTAGTTTGGCTACTGTGACCTGATGGTGTTTGTGAGGCCTTTCTAATGAAACAGCAGCTCTTTGGGTGGGTGAGTAGTTGCTGGGGGTCACATGGGTGAAGAGTTTGCACAAGGTGGTTCTCACAACTTTGTTTCTTGGGTCAGGAGGACCTGTCTGCATCTCAAAGCAGGGATGCACTTGAATCTGCTCTGAAACACTTCCACTGGTTAGGGAGGCCTTACTGCCATCAGAAGCAGTGTGGCATGGCACAGGGCATGCTTGTTCATGATGTTGTATGATAAGGCAGAGCAAGGAGTTTATCCAGTTGGAAGCCTTTTTCCCTTCCACAGTGCTGATTTTGAGTTGGATTAAATCATAAAGTCATAGAATGTTTTGGGTTGGAAGGGACCTTAAGGACCATCTTGTTCCAACTCCCCTGCCATGAGCAGGGACACCTCTCTGACCTCAGAAGTGCAGTTCCTTTGTGTTGGGAGAAATCAATCATGGAGCTGCACTCTTCATTATCTGCTCATTATTGGGGTTTCTTCCAGCCTTATCATTGCAGAGACCCTGAAAGTGTGTGCAAGATTCTTGCTTCCTGTTGCACATCAACCCTGCTGAATCACATCCATGTGCTGCAGCACAAAGCTATGCAGAGCCATTACTGAGAGCCACAGTCCTCCAGCACGGGGTAGAAATAGGCCCTCAAAAATGACTGTAGTAAAAGATTTGTGACACCTGGCTGACCCATTGATGGCACAAGAACCGGTGTAGTCAAGGTTGGGTGTCTGTATTTGGGGCAGAGAGAGACTGCTGCAGTAGGAGAGAAGGCAGAGTCTGGCAGCAGAGAGGCTTCCAGGGTTTGTAGCTCTCAGGTGTGTGTGATGTGGTCCAGAGGAATCTGCTCCTGATGTCCTGCATGCACACAGGAAATGTTCAACTTGGTTAGTGACAGGCGTCATTCTCTGCTTAAAAAGTCTTTGTGTGTGTGAGAAAGGGCCACGTTGTGGCAAATGTTAGACACACAATTAGGGCAGCCCTTGTCCCAAAGAGCTGGCAGCCTGTTCTGGGTGAAGGTTTGTGTCCCTCCTTTTGCAGACATGGATGGAGAGCCAGAGCCAGTAACTTTCTGAAGGAATTCTTTAGTGGAGAATTCTTGATGTCTTAGTAATTTTTTAACCCCAAACCCATCTGCTGACAGCAAAAGACCTCTTTAGACCTGGTATATATTTCAAGTTCTCCCAAATTCCCTTGAACCAGTTGGAGCAGGCAAGATGGGACATGCTGTACTTTGTGAAAACCCCAGATTTTGCCAAGTGTGGAAATGGCAGCCCTCCCACGCTGCTCCAAGTGATACTTCCTGTCCCTGATAAATCTGATAAGATGTATGTCAAGAGAGCTGGCTGGATGGGGAAATATTTCTTCTTTAAGTTGACATGGTTATTAATTTGAATGTATATTTATTTGGAGCATTTTTGCTCTGGATGATCACGTCTCTGCATTGATGGATTAGCAGGAATAATCTTAGGAACAGCAAGTAGTTCCATCAGTTGTGCTCTGCAGGAAAGGGAAAGATTGGGCAGTATCTTTGGGTTAGCTCCTTTTTCTTCTGTAGATTAATTTTATTTTGGTACGTCTCTCACTATGTATGTGAGTAGGTGTCTCTCTCTCTTATAACTGGATGCTAGGAACTCTACTACAAGAGAGGTTTTATACTGGAAAATAATGGGTTTGGTGTATTCTTGTGATCCAGATGTTCAGAGACCATCTAAGAATCCCAAGAGAATAGAGAAGAATGTTACCAGAGTATCAAACAGCCAGTTTCCACGGCTTTTCTAGTAAAATAAGAATACTTGCTTGACAATTACACACTTTTTTTTTTTCTTGACAGCTGGAAAAATATATCAACTCTTTTCTTGAAAAGCAAAAAATAAATCACTTGGGAACTTCCTTTTCTGACAGAAAAGAAAGGCAGGCGGGGGTAGACGCATCTAGGAAAACTGTTACAGGAATGGACTTTGTTTTGAACAGGAATAAAACCCACCTTCTGCTGAGTTCCAGTGCCTGCCTCAAGACAGGATTGTTCAGTAGTGACAAGAACTTGTTTCCAGTTCTGCTGCCAAAAGATTATTGCAGGTAGACAAAAGCCAGGAAGCACAGAATCAATGGCACAGAGATAGAATAAGGTACCCAGATGCTGAGGTTTGGAGCCTTAGAGATAATCCCACAGGAAATCTCAGTCTGTAGCCTTATCTCATGTATTCAGGGCCACGGAAATATCACGGAATCCATTATTTTTTCAATTAAAACAGCTCAAATTCGAGACAGTGGGTTCTTCTGAAGGGCATCTAATACACATTCAATAGATGGGGGATTATGTAGAGAAATTACCTGGCAAATACAGTCAAGAATGAACAAGTGGCAAGAGCTTTTTGCTTGCACTGAGTAATTCTGTGTAGTACCTAATGCCATGGGAGCTTGTGCCAGGCTGTGCTTCACAAGGAAATAACTCACCACATAAATGTTACCGGGGAAAAGAACACTTATGGGAAAACTAAGAATGGAGGACAACAAGGAGCTGAAATCTACTCAATATATAATTTTATTCACAACTAAAACATCTTGTATCTAGGAGGTTAAAAAAAAAAAAAAATCCCTCTTCTTCATTCTGGGCACCTGTCTGATGATGTTTCCAGGTCAGCAGAGATTGTTGTCAGGAGGAACGAAAAAGAGATTTCACTCTCTGTGCATACCCAGTTCCCGTGATGTTCTGAGAGTCTAACCAAACTCCCCATCCAACCTTACCATGCACATCACAGCTGTGGCTTTTGACCTTTTTATTTCAGCCTTTGTCTTTGCTAGAAGGTATTGGGGTATTTTATGGTCATAGCAAGCTCTGGATTGGCAGCCTGCAGGTGAAAGCCGGTGAAGTGGGTTTGATGGTATTGTCCAAACTTTTGTGCCTGTATCACCTGTTTTCTAGAGCAGGGACACAAGTTCCTTTCCATCCTACGGGTTTTTGCAAGGTATGGGAATGTGCGTGAGATACAATCTGTCCCTCGGGGCTCAACCCACTCAGTCTGAAGAGGAGCCCAATTACACTCCCTGCTTTAAGGAGCCCTGTCACACCCTCCACACCCGCTTTCTGCCTCTTCTGCCGGCCTACCCTCCCCTCCTGTCACTTTAGTCTCATCAGTATTCCCTGTGGAAGCTCTCCTGGGTGTGGTTAGTCCAACACTCACTCTTCTACCTTGCTCTCCTGCGCTGTGAAAGCCGTGCCTTGTTCATGGGTATTTGTCCTTCTTCGTGGAAAGAAGCTGTGCTCTTCGGTCTGGTCTTAAATCCACCAAAATCTGCCCAGGGAATTTGTTGCCTGAACTCCTCTCAGTGTGGCACATCTTACCCTTCTCTTCTGGCCAGAATTTCCACCCGGGTCCACTGCTGTGGAGGTGCCTGCGGGGTGTTTGTCATAGACTCAGGAGCAGAGTCCTCCATGAAGCTGCTCTTCTCAGCCAGTATTCTGGGGGAATATCACGATAATTGATCACCAGTCTGTTGGCCAGTGCCAGCATAGCTGTCAGGTGTAGTTTAGAGCCAGAACTATGTGGCACGACACTAAGTAGGAGCAGATACTCATATGCTGCTCTCATTCCTGGATCCAGCCCTCCTAGGAGAAGGAGGGCCCAGGACTGGAAGGTCTCTGAGCTGCATCCCATTCACTCTTACTGTGATTGGTAGCTAGGGTTTGGACGGGGCCAGAATTGGCTGGAAAAATCAGAATAAGCCACTGAGCTGAGATCTGAGATGCCTTAGGAGGGAGGCTGTGGCTTGTGTGTGCACACACACAACTTTCCTGTGACTTCTGTGCCGAGCACTGTTACCATGTTGGAGGTCACTGAGGCATGAGTTACCCTGGTCAGGGCAGTGTCAGAAAAAGCAGGGGGATACCCTGTGCTGCTTGAAAGGATACATGCAGAGTTTCCCCTTTCCCATACTGCTGAGAGAGCAGGTAAGGCAGCTCTTGGTGATGGGTGTGATGGGTCTGCTCTGCCAAGCACATGGCAGGCAGTGCCTGTCACCCCCACCCTGATCACCCGTGTGTGTCTCTGCCCCTCTGACTGTGGCAGCAGTGTGCTGGTAGATGAGTTCAGGGGGCTCCAGCTCTGTGGGTCTGTGTAGCTAAGGATTTAAACAACTTTTAGCTCTGACTGTTCCCTGTCTCAGTCCCAGATGTTGCTCTGATACAGAAGCCCTTTCACTAATTTTGTCCCATGGTTCACAGAGTAGGACCTTGAGCTGGGATAGTTCTCAATGTGAGTGATGGCTGTGGCTGCCAGGACCTGTGTGAGGACAGGTGTCATGGAGCAAGGTGGGCCACAGCGCTGCTCTTCCTCTGACATCCCATCCTGGAGCGGAGAAAGCTCAGAAGATGTGCTGCACTTTAAAGGAATTTGCCTCATATTTGAAGGGACCTGAACTCATCTCATTTCCCAGTAGGGTGGAAAAATTAATAGGTTTCTGTGCTAATTACAGGGAGTTGGGATGGTGGCTCAGCTGCTGGAGCCACTCCATCCATTTGGATAAGTCATGGGTATTTATGCAAGGCATAATCCACCCCAAGGGTTCAGCCTACTCTCTGCACAGACAAGCACACACCAGACTTCCAGCTCTCCTTCAGCAGTTGCCTGTGGTGGAGCAGCCCCACTCCTCATTTGCTGTTGCATCACTTCATTTTCCTCCCCTACTTCTCTGTCAGTTTTCTCCCCTTTTCTAGACAACCATACATCAGATTTTTGCCTGTGCTCATCCGCAGTGATTTGCAAAACAGTCTCGTCACGTCTCCTTGCACACTCAAAGCAGTGCCCTGCACTTTGTCCAAGCCTCTACTTAGCTCTGAGTCCCATCACCTAAACAAACACTGGGATGTTTATAATGCCTCCCTTTCCATAAATTTCCCCACCTCCATTTCTTTCCACGGACTCTTCCGCCTTGTGGGGTGTGACTGAAGGATGTTCAGAGTTGGAGCTGGGAACGCTGGAGTTACCACTGTGTTTCACTGAATTACAGCACAGCCTTGGGGCAGTCCCTTAATTCTGATGGACTTCCTGAAGCATCTCAATCCGGGTGCTGGGTTCTGAAGGGGCAGAAGTACTTTTTCCAGAGGTGCTGAGCAGTTTGGCTTGATCTGAAGTCAGCAGTTGTTGATGTCTGTGTTTCTGGAAAGGAGGTCACTTTTGTTTAAAGAATCCAAGCCTGGACTCTGGAGGCACTCAGTGTTGAAAGATGCGTGTTGGGTAAACGCAGCTTTTGTGCAGGGTGTTTTTCCATGAGTCTAGATATGGATTTGTGCTTTTAGGTTCCAGCTTCTTGCTGGGAAATGTTCTGACTCTCTTCTAAGGTCCTGTTTGTGCAGTGCCCTCCTGCTCATACAGACAAGAGCAAGTTGGCTGTGTTACAACACCAGACTAGCCTTGTCTGCATTAAATATTGCTTTTAAAAAGCCCTGTAAGAAAAGGGCTTGTGTGCAGTTCCTGCTCTCTCCTGGTGTGTTTGTGCTTCAGGCAGTGGAGCATCCCCCCGCAACCTCCAGTGTCCCTCCTCCTCACCTCTGCCCCTGGTGCAGGCATCAGCTCTGGCATTCCTCCACCTTGACCTTAATTTGCAATACCTCTTAGAAGGGTTCCACTCCCTCTTTTGTTCTTTGTCTGTGGCTCAGAGGTTCTTTCTCCTCCCTTTACACCTGCTGCTGCTGCTTCTCCTTTGTGGGTTTTGTGCTCTCTGGTCTTTATGATCTCCCTCATCCGTACGTGAACCTGATAGGATCAGGTTCAAGTGCTGATTTTGAATTTATTAAATAAGAGGGTGGAAGTTGAAAGTCTGTGGGTGAGCCATACTAGCTTGCCTGCTCTTAATAAGCATGGAAGTAGATGCTGTCTGCACTGGGCCAGTCCTATTTGCAGGTCCTGAAGTGCTTGAGGGCAGAATTAGGCAATGAACTGACGTGCTTCCTGTGCTGGGGCCACCAAAGGAGGGAGGAGTCTTGCTGGGAATTTGCTGCTTTGAGGACACGGTGTCACTGAGACACTCGAGACAACAGGGATGCTGTTGCTGTAAAGATGAAAAATGCAAGGTTCTGACTCTCAGCCAGCCCCACTGAGTGCCTGGCAGTGGGTGAGTGGAGTTATCTGGGATCCTGCTGAGCTTTCATGTCAAAAAAACAGGAGCTGGGAAAGAAGGTTGTAGTGAGTTGGGGGTTGGTGTGTTCTGACAGGTCTCAAGTGAAAGGATGAGAGGAAATGGCCTTAAGTTGTGCCAGGGAAGGTTCAGATTAGATACCAGGAAAAAAAAGTTTTCACTGGAAGAGTGGTCAGGCATTGGAATAAATTGGAATAAGCCAAGGAGGAGGTGGAGTCATTGTCACTCTCGCAGAGTAATTACTGAGGCTGTTGGGTGTCTTTCAGCTCAGGGGATCTCTTTTTTCAAGCTGCTCAAGAGGTGAAATTTTAGAGGTAAATGGCATTTCTGCTCCATGGCCAAAAACGGGGTGAAAGGAATTGGCCTGGTAGCTCCAGAGTGGCTTTAAAGATGGGGTCTGTGATATGAAAGGGAACAGTGTAAGGACAGTGCCATAGGGGAGTGCGACCCCGAACCATTAGCACAGCTCTTAAATACGGGTTTCACCTGCAGTCTGAGTAATCCCATTAAAATCAGCAGAGCTAATCACTGCTGCGCTGTGGCTTTGAGCACACTGAAGGTGGTTTGGGTTGTACTGCCAGAAACTCTTAACACTTACTCTCCCTCTCCCCACTTTTTACAAGTGTGGGACTGCTGTGGGCACTGATCTTACAGGTGTGAATAAAGGTAAAGTCTCAGCTGGTGTTTGTGCCCTGGTGCTGCTCCCACCAAAGTCTTCATTCTCAGGTAACTAAGAACATGCGCATCCCTTTCTCCAGCTTCAAGGTCAAATGTGAGTTTGAGTGGATGAATGTCACAGCAATACAAGAGCCATGGCAATTAAATATTCTCTTTTAATAGGTAAAGGATAGGCCGGCTGGCTATTTGGACCAATCTCTGTGAGTATAAAAAATATTCCATTTCAAAATTAATCTTATCCCATAGATTTGCTGATTGGGTTTAGTTTTTGGAGATAGATCAAATGTCAGCCTTATCATAAAGCTTTCTACAAAAAAGTAGGCACTTATTGATAACTAGATGTGAACAAAGCTGGAAACAGGCACTTGTATGTGTCTGTAGAGAAACAGTATCATCATCATTATGTCACCTAACAGGCATCTTTGTCTTTTTGATTGTTTAAAAGAGCAAAGGAATAAAGTTTAAAGTAATGCTGTGTGCCGATGGGAAAGACTAGAAAGGAAGGGAGAAGGTTGTGTGTACACAAATACAGCTTAAACATTAGCCTTAGAAAGCTGGGAGGAGGTCAGCATAGCAGGAAATATTTCCATTAGATGTTTTTGTGACTTGTTAGATAAATATGGATCACAGTTGATAAACAGTCAATTTACGTGTTTTTTTTGCCACTCTGGGTTAGACCCTCACTGCTCAGGGAGGGTTGAGAAAGTGTGTAGGAACACAAAGCACAGAGTGTTCTGTCCTCTACAAAAATCCTGACAGGTTTAAGGTTTCTTCAGCCAGAAGCTGAAGGGGTTGAATCCAACTGATCATGTGTAGTAGCTGCTGACAAAGCTATTTTTGTGACTTTCTCTATTTTTTTTTTTAAATGCACATATATTTTTCTACTTTTACCCTGTGGCAGTAAGCTCTACAACATTTTGATACTTGTTAAAAAAAGATATTTTCAGTTTCTTTTGCCCAATACCTCAGGATCCCATTGTGTTTCTCTGTCCCTGTGCTGCAAGGGATGGTTGTTTACTCACCCTTGTCATGCCTGATCACAATTTCATTTATTTCTTTATCAAACCACTTTTTGGTCATCTTTTTCTGAGCTGAAAATTCCCAGTTTTTGCATGTCTTTGTATGACTTGGCAATGATTGAATTAATTTTCAATTAAACACAATACTTTCTAATGAAGCCATTTGCTCATTAATGCCTCTAATTTTGAGTTGAGTGTTTTATGGGTCTTTTATGAACTGTGGAAGGAATATGAAAGGACTTGGAGCACAAGGTATATGCAGAATCAGAGTGTGTGAATTCTGAAGCCAAGGGAATTTTTCCATGCCCAAGGAGTGGTGGTGACACGACACTGAACTGTGGGTGGATAGAGAACAGAAAACCCCAGCTGGGGCTGCTGTGATCATGGTGCTGTGCCCACAATCCACTGAATCTCCCAGTTCCTGGCTGGATCAGCAAATGCTTAGGCTCAGCTGATGCAAATGCCTGAAACCTCAGTGTGATGGGAGCAGCAAAATCAATGTGCCAACGTGAAACATGGTCCATTTGGATTTAAACATTTTGGTCCATTTCAATTAATCTTAGAGATCGGAGTACAAGAGTCATTGTCATCCTTCTTGTATGACATTTATTAGTATCCTGACATTTTTCATTGTTGTTATACCAAGCACCTTTACCTGGAGAAAACAAAATGTTTGACTCATGTTGAAGGGAAGTGTGCTGGAATTTACACCCTCCAGGAAAGTAGGAGAAATTAATTTGCTTCATTTTATTCTGAGAGTAAATGGGGGTAAATGCCAGATTTCCGGGGGTATGCATGTATTAGGGGTTTCTTCTGTTTATTATTACTGCTCTGCATGCCTTATTTCTTTCCAGCTCTTGGAGATGTGACTGGCCTAGTTAGGTGCTACTGAACAGGGAGAACCAGCCAGCCCATGCAGTGCTGAGCCCTTGGCCTCATGTGCCTTTTGGGATTGCCTGTCTTGGCTTCAGTTCTGGGGCTCTTCTTTCAGAGGGGATAGAAAATCAAAGCTCTCAGTCAGAGGGGACAGCAAAAGGCTCTGTGCTTGAGATTCTGCTGCTGGCAGATCCAGAAGTCAGTCTTCACTAAGAGGATACAGATCTGGACTGGTATTTTGGTTGCAGACAAGTTAATTTGATCAGGTGTAAGGGTGTTCTCTCAGCTTGGACATGGGGCAGCACTGGGGGCCAGTAGTCACTCATTCTCGACTCATAGGCAGTGTAGTGGGACCCTCCAAAGGAAATTGCAGTTTTAGGAAATTGAGGTTTAAAGCTAAAAGCAGTGGGGAGAGTGAGAAAAATTGCCATGCGTTGTGGATCCGCTCTATTGTGTGAAGTGGGATCATGAAGCTGGGACTTGGATATGGCATTGCCACAAGCTTGGGTGGGAGAAGGAGCTGCCTTTTCCAGCCCGTGGAAGATAAGGGATTCCCAACAGTGGAAATACTGCAAAAGTCATGGAAAGACTGTCCTTTAAAATGTACAGAGCATTTACAACTTTCCTTCTGTAACATTCCATGGCCAGTGCTTGCGTTGAATCCTGATGTGCCTGGCATGGTGTGAAAGGTCAGCCAAGGCAGGGACAGGTGGTTATTTACATCCATCTTCTGGAGCACTGGAGGGAGTCAGGAGCCAAATTCCTCCCTGGCCATCCTTGCAGGGGCTGCAGGGCCAACATTGGGTCTCTGTGTGTGGGCAGGACAGCCCGTGTAGCTCCCTGGAGTCACATCTCCTTACCACGAGCAAGGGGGGTGGAGAGTGGGAGGATGGAGCAGGGATTGCATTAATCTCTTGACTCATCTTCACGTCAGTAAATTCCTTCCTTTGCAGGACGAGAGGGAGTTACAAGAAAGAACTCTGAGGCTATGCCATGTTTGTCTGGGGCTTGGGCTCCCAAATCAGCCACATTTCCTGCTGCAGTGCCTTACACTCTGGGTCTCCTCTGATCTCAGAGGGCCAGAGGCAGCACAGGCAGAAGCTGAGCTTCCCATGGCTGTGCTGCTCAGCTTCTGTCAAACTAAGCTGTTGGCCATTGTGGCCCCTGCAGGACGTGATTTTCAAGGCAGTATGAACAGAGGGGCATAGTGGTGAGGTTGACAGCTTGGTATCTGTGAGTGACAGACCTGTCACACCACCCTGTTCCTGCCTTGGTGGGAGCAGTGCATAAAGAAGGCAGTGTGTGTGGTGTGGGTCCTTCAGCATCAGCTGCCCTGTGAGAAGGAAGGGTAGGATCCTTCTCCCAGTGGTTTGTGTCTTTGGAAGGGGTGCCTGCATCCAAACTGGGTCTGCACACTCCCTTTGGAGTCAGAGATCTTGTCAATTCTGGCAGCAGAACTGATGCAGCAATTCATTTTGTCCTGCTGGATGAGGCTGGGTCCTGTCCATGTACCTGGAGCATGGTTGGATACTCAAGGTGAGAACCAGCATAGGTCTGACTTGCACCAGGTGGGAAGCCAGCCCAGGCATTTCAGATTTTTCTGTGAAAAACTTCCTTAGTTCTCTAACTTCTGTGTGAGCCCAGGCCTCTTCCAGAAGAGTCCTCTCTGACAGTGCCACTGCCTTTGTACCAAGGAGAGGTTACCCTGGTTCACACCTGCAGTGACTCAGGGATGGATCCAGCTGCCAGCAAACAGTTGGCAGAGCCTCCCTGAGCACCTCAATCGCAGGGGCCAACGGTGTCTCCACAGGCATTGTGCCACCACCACGAGCAGCAGCGCTTCCAAACATCAGGTCACGAATTCCTGTCTCTTTGTATTTCAAGCTGCTGTTTCAAAAGAGCCGATATCATCGCTGTGTTCCTACACTGCGCACCTCGCTTGTGATAGAGCAGCTGATTGTTTAATTGTTCACTTAGTTCAAAGTGTGCCACCTCTGAGTCCAATTTTAACATTTGTTATTGCTACTTGTACCTCAAGGAAGTGTCTGCCTCTGCTCTGGATCTCTTGCATAATCATCCCTGTAAATATCTCTCATGTCTCTGGAGAAAGAAGACCAATGCTCCCCAGGCTTCCAGACCCATCCCTGTCTTCCCTGCTCTCCTGTCCCCTAGGAGTTACACAACTTCAGCTGCTGCTCCAGGTCTGCTGATAGACGCAAGCTTAGTCCTGGCCCTAGTTGTTGGTGGGAGATGTGGAGGGTGTAGCAGTTTCCCTCCCAGCTCCTACCTGTCTCCCATCATTGTGATTATACTCTCCATCCTCAACCTTGTGGCTTCCCAGGCCTTTGAAGCTTCCATTTGGTTGGGACACTGATAAAGTGAGGTCTGTGGTGTGCATTTTTGGACTGGTGTGTGAGTCAATTCCCTGCATGGGAACGAGGGTGTGGGAGATCAGAAGGAAGAGGAGAGAAAACTGCCCATGTGTGCAAAATGCCATTTTGTGGGGTTGTAATTGGTAATCCCAAGGGCAGAGATCACAGACACAGCAGGGATGCTCCCAGATCAAAGTGCCCTACTCTAAAGCTTCCCTCATGGGCAGCAGATTAATTATCCTACAAAACCTTTAGAGTGGTGGATGCTTGGTCCTGTGGTCCCAACACCAGAAGGCCTGCCTGTAGGGATAAGAGAGATCTTTTACTCTCCTTGGTGCTCTGTGATTACCAGGAGCTGGTTCAGCCTGCTGTGTAACTCCTGAGGGACGGTGGGATGCAGTGAGTGCTGGGGAGCACTCCTCCTCCTCCTCTGGCTAGGGATCTATGTCCTCTGATTTTCCTCTGCTGAGGTGACAAGAGAATCACACCACCATCAGAGTGGGTGCATTGCCTCTGCAGGTCTCAGCAGCCCTCTGTGACAGCTGCCATCTTGCCCAAAGCAGTGGGAACTCTGGTGCTAATCCTGTGCTTTTGGGTTTTGACCCTGAAATGCAGTGCACACCTGTGGGCTGTGACCAACTGTGCTGAGGAAAGCTCAGGGAAGTCCAGTCTCCATCAAGGAGACTGGCAGCCATGGGACTCTACCTAGCACTGCCATCCCCTGTGGGAACATCTGGGGTTTGACCAGTGCTATAATGAATAAAAGGAGTGCAAATACATGTACCCCATGTGGAGGGGTTAGTGATAAAGCTGTGCCTGGGTGAGAGTCACAGGTCATCTTTGAAGACTAAAGAGCAAGGCAATGAATTACCACAGGTCTGCCTGTGGGCTTTTACTAAGTCTGGCTGCTTTCCATAGCAGAAATAATAGCAATGTCCTTTGCCAGGTAATTTTCCAAACGATTATTTTAAATAATATGTCACTGTAATCCAGCAAAAGAGTTTGGAGATTTATTAGGGTGTTTGTCACTGCGAGGGAGAGCAGCTGGTGAACTCTGCGGGCTGGCAGTGAGCAGCACAGGGCAAGAGGCACATCAAATACTCAAGTGTCTCATTGCTCAGGTCCACTCCGGGTGTGGAGAAACAGGAGATGGGGCCATGCATCTCATCCCTTCTGTGCTGGCTGCCAGCATCCTAGGTCACCAGGCAGTGGTACTGGAGCTGCTCAGAGGGGAGTGGAGGTGATAGATTGCTCCTCTCCCATCCCAGGGCAGGTCTGCACAAAAGGCAAAGGAGGTTTGTTGGTCCTGGATCCGTTGCCCCTTCCTGTGGTTAAAGCTGAGACAGAGCCCTGTTTTAACAGCCTGGCTTGGAAATGAAGATTGTGGCGTTGCATAGAAACCGATCCAACCAAGCCTTGGAGAACAGGCTCTTCCCTGTGCTTCAGGTTACTCTGGCCATCTGCCTGCTTCTGTTTTATTTTTTAAAGGGAAAATTAGGATATCTTATGCCCCGGGGGCTTTTGTCATTTCTTGCCTGTTTCTTGGGTTTTAGAGTGTAGGGGGGAAATCTTCAATTGCTTCAGGACTGACATATATCTCATCAAAAAGGTAGTTTGACTCTTTTCCTACTAACTGGGACCCTGAGCAGCTCAGTCCAGTGGAAGGTGTCCCTGCCCATGGTAGGGGGTTTGGAACAAGATGATCTTTAGGGTTTCTTCCAACCCAGACCATTCCATGATTCTGTGATGAAATAGCCTGGGATGGCTTTGTCTGTGTTGTGGAGGCACTTGTAGTGGGATTTGGCAGATCGTGCTGCCAGGGTGGAGTAAAAGAGCCTCAGTGAAGCTGAGAATCTGTCCTGTGGTTTAGGAAGGGAAAACAGCATGTATTCTGATAGAAACATATGCCCATAAAATGCACGTCCACATCATAATAATGGCATTTTCTCTCTCCTTCTTCCTCCAGGTTATCTTGCACCCCGAAACCTTCCCAGTGCAGGCTTCTTCCCATTCCTGCAAACCGTGCTGTGTGACTCAGATGCCAGGTGTAAAGGCACACCATACACACCAGAAGATCTGCTGCCAAGACTTAGTGGCATCTCATCTCTCAGACTGTAAGGGAATCTGAATATTTCTGGGGCTTAGAAGCTGTAAAACAAGACTTGCTTTGAGGTGGGGGGAGCAGCCATGCAAGTTTGTCCATGACAGATATACCTCAAATACCTGTTATTACAGGTATCTGACACTTGGAAATGTGGATTTGGGCTGCAACATGGAGGCTTTAAAAATGTTCATATCAGTAATGTGTCCATCTATTCAGGCTTGACAGTTGAAGAGAATTTTACTCCTTGAGAAAAATGCTTCTTCTCACCCAGATCAGAGCAAAGGAACTTCTTTGCATGGCTGTGGGTCAGGTCAGTGGGGAAGACTTGCACCCAGAGCAGCCCAGGGTGCTGATCTGCCGCTGTGGTGATGGGCTCAGGGTGCTTTGGGTGGAAGGGGCAAATGTTCCCCAAGAGCTCTAGTGTGAGGTACATTTGTTCTGACTGCTCTTCCAGCAGATCCAGGTGCCAGCCAGAGTGGGTGTCCTCTCTGCAGGCCAAAGGTGTTGGGAAACAGATGAAGACATGATTTTTGCCCACAAAAGCATGTACATTTGCAGTGTGGAGCTGGCTGGGCATGTTTTGTTGGAACATCATTGTGCTGAAATTGAAGTGTTCAGCGGAAGCATTTGAATTTATTGATGTTCCACTTGAAGCCAAGTAACATTTGCTTTAAGCTATGCCAGCCAGGGCTGTTCCTACATCTTGGCTGCCTGGTTCTGACACACCCCTGGGGAACGTGCCACTCTGAGGCCTGGCTGGTTTGGAGAGCTGAAACTCTGGGCATCTCACAATGTCCCTGTTTGCTCATCTTTGCTTTCAGGTGAGAAGCTGCTCCACAGTGGCTGTGTCAGAGCCTCAAAATCCCCCTTGGCCTGAGCTTGGAAGTGTGAGGAGCTAAGGTGGCCCCCATGTCTTCCACCAGAGAGCCCATCAGGCAGGATGCTGGATCCTGGGATTGGTGGCTCCCCCTTAGTGCAGAGGGACCATCATTTCCCAGGCCAAGTCAGTGGTCAGGATCTCGCCATTGGTTGGAAGAATGACTTAAGTATGTGGTGACTGAAATTACCCAAGGTGAATCCTAATCAAATTCAAGGTCACGCCACAGAAGAGGAGAGGGAAGGCAAAGCCACACAGGGACTGGATGCCTGCATTCACAGCTCTTTTTTCCTCAGTGTCATTGTTTTTCCCTGGGCATGTTAAACAATGGTTCATTTGGGGTATTGAAATGAAGAAATGGGAGCTTTGAGTGCCAAAGCTGGAGGTCTTCCATGGGTTACAATAGCTACAAATCCTCCTTGCTTTCTGTTTTTGGTTTCTGAAAAGCTGTTTAGGAAATTGCTGGTTTTCCCTGCCAACTGAAAATCAAGGGATTTGGCAAAACTATAGATCGAGTCACATGAGTTGTTAATAAGCATCATGACCACTCCTGATGCTCAAAGTTGCCTGTGTGCAGTATCATTACAGCTCTGTGGCCATTCCCACCCTTGAGGGGTTGGTGTCACGAAGTGTTGCAGTTGTGACCCTTCACTGTCTGGATATATTATTGTGTAATATTCCAGAGTTTGTAATATTCGGCTAATCCAGGCTGTTTTTCTCCTCTCCCGTTGTGCAACTCGCTGAAGCTCTTATTAAACTTGCCCTAAAACTGTTTTGTGCCAGTGGTCAGCAGAGAAAATGGGCAAGGTTTTCATCTTTGATTCTGTTCCTCACAGGCATTTACCAGGGTGTGCAAGACATGGTTGCTTGAGGTTTCCCTTACTAAAAGGGAACCAAGTCCAAAAGCCAAGCTCAACTTCTTCCACCCTTTCTTTTCCCCTGCAGTGAAGTGTTTGGTAAGGACGAATTAAGGTCCTGTTGTCTGGAAGGATTTCTTGGTAAGGGCATGCAGTGCCACTTTTGCCTCCCCACAATACATGCCAGGCCTCTGGAAGGAACCAGACTTTTTCACAACCCAGTTTTCAACACAACAGCCTTGAAATCCAGCTGTAGACACATTCTGAGTCAATGCAGAAAAGTATGAGCTTAATTATAAGGAATTGTGAGTTGTTACAAGTGTCTTTTTCTCTTTCTTTTGTTCTTCCTTCCCTCAGTAAGCGGAGGAGCTCATCCACTGTAGCCAAGGACAGCCATCCATCAGCACGGAGTGCAGAGGTTCCCAAAAGCAGGAACGCTTCACTGGGTAGGTTATTCACTGCTCCACAACGTTCTGCTCTGTGAAGGCTGACCTTTTGGAGCTCTCTGGACAGAGATGCAATTCTTTGAGCACTGCTAAAATGATTTATGTGTTCTGCACAGGCACGTGACCACACCCATGACATTAGTGCAAATTCTTGAGAGTAAGTGGAAGTAGCCGTCTGTAGGAAAGACTTCTGGAATCTGGCCAAGAAACCAGGATTAAATGGTTGTGCTTCACAGGAGCAAGAACACAAATTGACTGGACATTAATTAAGGACCTGGCTATTTATGGAATATTGCCCTTTTACTGCCCACAAATTCTCCATAAACAGCTTATGATTTTTTCCAAATGGGTTTTTATTCACAGTTATCCAGAAAATAAGTTGCCTGCTGTGCCCCAGTGCATATTTATTGTTGGTGATGTTCTCCTCTGACGTGATTCCCTTTCCTGAAGGAACTTTCAGACTGAAATTTTCCATAAAATCATTACAATTATTATTTATTGATGGTAATGGCTAGTACAGTCCACAAGCCATCATGATGGATGGCCCTTTCTCCAGGGAGCTCACGATGAAATGAATGATTACAGATTTGCATTTGCCTGTTCTGCTCCAGCCACTCACTGTTCCAATTAGCATTCCTGCCAACACCCTCGCTCTGTGGTGCACAGGCAGAAAAAGGCAGAATGCAGAAGGGACCAAACACAGAGTCATGGGGGAAAAAAGTAAATCAATGAACAGTTCTGGGAACTGTTGACTTGTGTTGATGGTCAGGGAGGAACTTGGTTCTACAACTTACTTAAAAAAATAAAATAAAAGGAAAATCATAGGTCATGGCCCCATGTAACACGTTACAGGAGGAAACAGTGTCATCCAGGGTTTAATCATGTCAGAAAATAACCCTTACATTTTTTAGGGGTGCCATTGGCTGTACCTCTGGAAAAGGATTGATAATGAAGGTGTGCCCAAAGCCACAGGGGCTGTCCTGTGTCATGGTTTGATGTAGCAAAGAGGTTAAAAGGCATTAAGCAAAACAGAGTGTTTCAAACTGTTGTTGCAGCGTTTGGGGATTTGGTATCCCATGGAGAAAAAGCCCGTGGGAATATTTCATCACCATCCAACTTGACTTCCAGCATCAACATGCTCAACAAAATCCTCACTTTTGGGAAGGTAAGTCTGTATTTGCATAATAGCTGAGTGTGAACATTTATGTGTTGTCATGTTTAAAGAATTAGAATCTCCAAGTAGCAGCATACAGCTTTTATTAGTTTCGGATCTCCCCTGTTACGTGAATGTGCTTTATTTTGGGAAAACATTGATTGTGGGTGAAATTTTAAGCTTTGTGGTAAGTTTATTACACTCTAAGCAGAAGCCAGGTAAACCATACACCTTGAGATATAATACCATGAAATACTAAATAGGGACACACACGAGACCCTGAGATATTTTGTGCGTAACTTGTCAGAGTTAAGGTGTTTAGAGTGTGTTTTCTTTCTTCAAATTTAAAGATAAGGTGTCAGGCTTTGCCATTCAATTATTCATTTGCCCATGGTGCTCCTGCAGTGGCATCCTGTGTGTTTAATATGCGGATATTGGCTGTTTATAGGATCAGCTGCTTTATAACAGAACCTTAGTACAATGTAAAGAACACTGCTATGCTGATGTTTTGTCTGAAGGCCTACAAACCCTTACACATTTCTCTTTATAACGTATGAGGAGTTTGAGGGGTTTTAGTGTCACTGTTCAGCTGCTGGAATCCTGTCTATGTGTAAGTGCTTCTAATGGCAGTGTTTTTCAGGAGTCATTACTATCCCTGAAAAAAAAAAGTCTCCACACTGCATTTAAAACCATGCTAGATAGAATGTTGCTTTACAGCCACCTTGAACGTTCTGTCTTTCAGAGCCAGACCCAATATTCGACTGCAGCCAACCTCAGAGTCCTGCTGTGTGAGGTCTTGTCGCGGTACGTGGCACATCGTGGTGTCACCGGGGAGAGGATGGCGGCCAACATCCTCCACACCTTCTGCTTCACGGACTCATCCCTTCTGGAGTCCTTGGCCCAGGAGTTCAGGAGTCAGCTCGCTCAGGTGAGTGCCTGGGAGCTTTCCTAGTGCCTGGGAATGGGATTAGCCCAAAGACCTACCCAGCTCAGAAAGCCAAGAACTGAGGGTTCTCACCACGCCTGGGCCTTGCTTCTCCTCTTCATGTGTCCTGCTGCAGTGACAGGTAGATAGAACAGCATGAGGATGAGGTGTAAATAAGAATATTTAAAGCTGGGGAAGGCAATAAATTTAATTGTGTATTAACTCAGGGATATAACTTCATCCAGTAACTCCTGCATCTGATCCAACAATCCATGATTGAAGCAGTACTTATCTTTGGGAAAGCAATACAATTAAAGTAAATGAATCCTGTGAAGGCAATGCCTTCTTTTTTTTTTTTTTTTTTTTCCNGGTGAAGATTGATATTAATTTTTCTTCTATTCATAGACTTTGGACTCTTTAGGACATTGTGAATCGTAGGGTGTGTCTGAACAGAGAATTTATTGTCCAGTTTGAGGTGTGGATGTAAAGCACAGTCACTCTCTCAGTTATTGCCTGTCACTAAAGTCCTTTGAATGTGTTGTTTGTAGACTTGCATGCAAGTGCAGTGCAGGCTGAAAAGCATAAAAGGACCACGAGCAGCAAGGGTTCTTGTTCTTAAATAATTTCTTGCATTGTTATTTGTTAAGGTGCAACACAACCCACAGTACCAGGAGACATTTGTCAGTGAAATGGTCTCATTTCTGACGCTCATCTCCCAAGTGCAGAATGACACCTCCCTGTGGCATCTCCTTTTGCTGGCCCCAGATGTGTTTCAGGACAACATGCAACTGCAAGACATAATTGATTTCCTTCAGAATCCAAGCAGGTAAAATAGAGAAGACGCCAGGAGAGGCACTGAAAGTTGATGGGTTTGTGTATTGGCCTCTGAGGACATCTCTCTCATCTTGAATAGAGGGTGTTGGTTTAAAAGCATGATTTGTTTGGGGAAGATGTGGCTCCACACTAATGCATCTCTAAAGGGCTCTGTGCACTGTGAGCAGCGTGTTGGTTTTCAATGACTCTTGTGTCACTCTTTAAATGGGAGCTTGAAAGAAACACTGAAGGCACTGTCATGCCCTTGTGCAGTTAGAAAAGCTGGTGCCTTTGGCTGAAGAAAAGCCCTCCTGGCTGGATAAGGAAAGCTTCTCTTCTTTCCATGGCAGCAGAGAGCCAAATTCAAGCTGCTTTAGGACATTTCAAGCACTTGTAGGGGGGTTTTTTTTTTTTTTTTTTTTTTTTAAATTGATTACCTGATTTGCTGCTGGTTTAATCTTTCAAGACTGGTCCCAAGAAAGCAGAGAAGAGAGGGAGCCTGGTTTTTTAGCATATAGGGCTTTGAGCTTGTCTAACTTTAAGAAGAAAGTGGTTATATGAAAAAAGGATCTGACCTAACTGCATGAATGTACTGTGCTGAAATATATGATGCAGGACAATAAAAACTCTTCTAAAATGGGCTGAGCCTTGAAATCCCTTTCCTGCTCTGTAGCTGGACTAAACTCTCACTGATCTCTAGAAGGCTTGAGTTACTCAAGGGATTAGGGGACTCTGTTCCAAATCATCTACTGGATGTGACTGCCCTGCTATAAAATATTCTGAATAGTCCAGTTGTTACAGCACAGCAAGGAGGACAGCAAAGTAGCTTTTTTTTTTTTTTACCTTGCATACATGAACGGGTGGGTTAAGATGCCAAAAGAGTTTGTAGAAGCTTTGCCACGTCGATTACACCCAGGCTTGGAGGAACTCACTTTCATCACTTGTGTGTTGCCAAGGCACTTAAAACCCTGTGCATTTAATATCCAGGTAATTTGCCATGCTGCACTGTGAGACCTATTTGTAAGTTGTAATGTCCTTATCCTTAAAGGAGTCAGTAGTGGTGTGGCAAGAATTCTAATTTTATTCAGAAATGTTTTGTTCATGCTGCTATTTCAGTCACAGGATTATTGCATTTGCGTTTACTGGGTTGCAGAATCAAGCCCGAGAACCAGCACTGTTCAAGTGCCCAGGGAGAATTAATATTTACTGTGCTGCTCTGCTTTGCTCTACAGCTGCAGAGCTGGGCAATGTTATCATAGGCATGACAAAGAGGCACATAGAATTTCATCACCAGAACTGTGCAGTGCTTTTATGCCTGGCATCTGGCACTGGAAGTGCATGAGTAAAGAGTTATTGCAAAGAGATTGCACAAATAGTGCTTTTAATGATGCTTGCAGAAGCACATCTCAGCAAGCCTGGCCATGTCTCTTACTCCAGGCAACACTGAGCTCCTAAAGAAGTGCTGTACAGGGAATTTTTTTGTTGTATGGATATGAAGGTATAGAAGAAAAGAACTTTGCTCATTGTGGCATCCGTATTAACCATGTGATAAATGCCACCACTGTGAAACAGTAACTTCCGAGTCATGAATTCTACAGAAAGTTTAGGAGCAGATTTTATTACTCACAAAAACCTGTTTTGCAGACTGAATTCACAAGTGCTCCTGTTTGTCGCTTTAAGATAGTTTTTCAGCTAAGCACGTAATGCTGAACTTTTTCTCCGAAGACAAAGTCTGCAAAAGCCCTGCAAGACTGAAATAGAAGGGCAACAACAACACTTGTTTCCATGTTTGCTGCCTTCTGATCTGTGTGACTAGCATCTGCTTTTGGCAAGCCTGTGCCTGCCTCCTCCCTGCCTCTGCCATTGCTCAACTAAATATGTCATTTACAACCGAGTTCCTACCCCCTCTAAAGCTCTCACTAACAAGCACGTCTGCAGAACAAAAATGATGAGCAGCAAGGCCACGAAACCTACATGGAGACGTTATGTTAAATGAGGAGAAAAGAGTTCCCTGGTGCTCTGTTCTCACTAGCAGCCTGTTCCCAGCACTCGGGACCTATTTATTCATGCCACTGAAATCGGCTCAGCCAGGTTCTTTGTGCATCACCTGCAGAACCTGAGGAAGGCGAGAGATCGTGCATTTATTTCACAGTGACCCTGAGCCTGCGGTGAAGAGCTGCTCTTTACACAGGAGAAGCAAAAGGAGCTCATAATCACCGTGAAGTTCTCAGTAACCTGAGCAGACAGTCCTTTAAATTACTTCCTCTGTGACACAATATGCCTGATTGTCAGCTTGTGCTTTCCTAACACTGAAAAACATTCCTTGCTTTCCCTGGCAGCCTGGCTATTGCAGGATAAAAGAGGAAAGGGGGAGAATCTGAATTGGTAACAGTTATTTGTGATTGCTTCTTCCTTCCACAGATGTTGTCCCCTAGGGTTCCCTGCTTTCCCTGGAGCATTGTCTGCTTGCTTCTTGGTGTCTCTCAGGAGGAATTTCCCCCACAGCAGTGAATCACTTGGCTGGCACATCACCTGGGTGTTTTCTGAGACCTGCTGGGAGGATTTAAGTGCTCTATAGATTTTACATAACTCTCTGAATAAGTACACGTAATGAGTGCCACACATATGTTTGTGCTTATATACCACCATGGCTTTCCCATCAAAGTGTTTGGTATTTGTATTTTGTGTGTGACCAAACAAATAATTAAAAGCAGGGGCAAAAAAAGCAGTCCTGTCTGTCAGACATTTTAAGAGTGATAAGCTGTACTCCAGCTGTTTCCTATTTGAACACTTGTTTTATTTCTTCTCATAAACCTGTAACCACAATTTATTTTCCTTTTTTCCCCCCTATAGTGTTGTGCTGGCAGCTCAGAATGTCTCTGCATCGCTTGTGACTGGTGATAGATTCAAAACTGTTTGGAATGGGGCTACAGATCCTCCATACTCCCTGAACTGCTTGGAGCAAGGTAAGACTCCTCCATAGAGTCATATCTCTGCCGAAAACCCGTGGTGCTGAGGAGAAGCAAACTGCAGGCTAATAAGTAACCATACAGATTGCACACTGCTCAGGGCTCAGCATCTTGGATTCCTTTTCAGCTTTTTGCAAAGTGCGAATAAAACATCTCATTTCAAATGGAGAAGTGAAAAGGCTTGGTTTTGTCAGTGGACAGTGAATTAACATGAGTTTGCAGTGGAAGTAGGGAGCAGGAACTTTATACCTTGATTTTCTTTTTCTTTTGGGGTGATGTCAAAACATGCCTCTGGCTGTGGATTCTGTCAAAATCACCTCAGCATATCAAGGCAGGGGCTTCACAACAAGCCGTTTGCATCCAAATTGGCCATTCCTCTAAATCCCTGTCATTTAGAGCAGAGGCAGTCCTGGACATCCCCCTATAACTGAGGGTGTGTGAGCAGGCAAGGGAAAGGTCCAGCATCTAAATGCTTCAAGAGGCAGATCAGTAAATGCAGTCCACTCCTGACTCGTTTCGTGGAGATTGTGGAAGTTGAGATGGGTAAGAAGAAAGATTAATGTGTGGAAGTTGAGGTGGGTAAGAAGAAAGATGAATGTAGTGCAAGTAGGGAAAACATGGAGATGGGGCTAGTGAGAGGACTGGAGACATGGGGATATCAAGGTGAGTGTAAATGGCCATGGGGGACATAAATGATGCTGCACACAAAGCTTATGTGTGAGGAGTAAAAGAGCGTCCCTAAACAAAGGGAAAGAAACTGTAATAAATACTTGTCCACCTTATCCTGCATTACTCATAGCAAAGTGCTCCTGAAGCAGGAGGAGAGCTTTTAGCACCCTGATCACTCGGCCATGGAATTGCTCCTGAGATGAAAAATCATTTCTATGAAACCCTCACTTCCTTCAGAGGGCCAGGAAGAGTTACACCCTGAAAGAGCACTCGGATTTCAGACAAGGATATTCCTTGTGGTGGGAGCCTAACTTCATATGTGCATGTTACTCTTGATGGATTTGCCATATAGCTATTTCCAGGTTCCAAAATTATGTGATCTTTTCTAATATACTCTTTGTGTCTTTGTTGTAGATAAAGAAGAAAGTTGGGTGACCAGATACGTTTGTAATTCCTTCGTTAACTGGAAAGACAAGCAGGCTTCAGTGTCTGAATTGGAGGAAGTTCTAAGGTAAGACATTAGCTAAAGGGATATTACTAACAGTGTAATTCAAATCTATGATCTTTGCTCTAAATCACCTAACATTTCCACTTGCATTGATTTCATATTCACTAAAACACTTTTTTGTTCCCCTCCAGAAAAATAAAGTCACCAGAGATTGGTAGAAAGTACTCCAAGAGGTCCATTAATTCAGATGATTTAGAAGCCATACAAAAGCATGTGCATCGTTTAAAAGGCTTTGAGGAAAAAATGAATAGAAGTGAATTAAAAAGCTTAAATCTATTCAGAAATTTGAAGAATGAAACATTACAGAAATTGTATGCATTTCTTGAACTGGGAAGGAATCCACATCATGATTATAAATTAAAGGAACCATATAATAAGGAAATAATTGATGAAATCTATAACTTCACATCACTGCAATTACTGAGCTACTTTAATGGGACTTCCATCTTTGATATAATGACCCAGTGGAAAGAAATTCAGAGCGCTTTAAAATTAGCTACAATGATTTGGAACCCAGTTCTGTTAAACAATTCCAATTTTAGTACATTTCAAAGTAAGGATGCTCTCAGAATGTTGCTCTCCACGAGCATGCCATCACTTCTGAAAGAATTCAGAGACCATTTAAATCGAATGCAAGAAATACCATCTTTGTTTTCTGATGATCTGCTGAAGCCTCTGTCCTACAGGAACCTTCCAGAGCAGCTCCTAGCTCTGCAGAGGATGTTTTTTAGAATGACAGGCACGAACGTGGGTTATCAGTACCTTCTGCTGCCTGTGTTTGAGCTGATGCGGGAGGTGGAGAGCTCCATGGGGGAAGCCTGGTGGGATGAGCTGAACGTCTTCTGGCGCCTCGGGGAGAAACTGAGGTCGATGAAGTGGAACGACACAGGCATCGTCGCCTACGGGCAGTTCTTAGACGTATTAAACAGCCATTTACAGAAGCTGAATAATAATTCAAGTGGTGTCTTCAGTGAACAGTTGGATCAGCTGTCAGAATTTATAGCAGCCGTGTTTAAAGAGTTTGGGGAAAGCTCTGGAGTAGCCAATATCTCACTAGTCACTCAAGCTATCCAAAAGACCTTGTATATATTAAAAGACTTACAGCTGAATTATAATATCAGTAAATTAAAATCTATAGATCTTTTCTTTAATTTTGACAATAAAACCTTCAAGAGCTTGTCTGAACTTCTGAGGACAGGAATGAAAATCCTTCATTATACAAGTGACAGTGAAGCTCCCAGTGAAGAAATAATTAACCCTGTCTATAACTTAACACGTCTTCTACTGCAGGAGTTCAGCCAGTCTTCCTCACAGCCCAATACTTCTCTAGAGGCAAAGATTTGGGAGTTCTTGCATTTAGCCTTGAGTCCTTTCCTCAAGAACAGCAACAATGGTGACGGGGCTCTCCACAATTGCTCTTTTGAAGACGTGCTCCACGTGGCACTTGAGATGCTGTTTGAAAATGCCACTCTAGGGGAGCCCTTGGACAGGAGCCCCTGCAAGCCTCTCTTTGACTCCCTGGGCATGGAGGATGGACAAATGCCCAGTGACACCTTCACCAAAGCGTTCCAGCTTGCCATAGCAAACCTGAAGCTGTCTCCAGAGTTTGCTGCTGTCTACCAGAACAGCAGGGAGCGCTTCTCCAAGGAGCTGTCATGCATCACCCAATCTCTGCATTTTTCTCTGAGTTTCCTTTCCAAATTAAACCTTGTGTCTGAGGTGGAAAAGTCTTGGGTGCAGGAGAAGGTGAGAGCTCTGACTGCTGTCACAGAGGGGCTGCCTCAGAGTGATGCCTCCTGCCCCGTCCCTGTCCCTGAAGTGCTCCCATCTCAGCTTTTGGACGTGCTGATTCCTGCCATGCTGAATGGAACAGTGCTGGACTCCCTGAATTTCTCCGACAGCTCAGCAGGCTGGCACGGGCTGCCTGTGCTCTCCCATCTGTTGCTGCTTGCTTCCATGAGGAACAGCAGCGTTCATGAACTGCTCCAAGTGGGCAGAGGTGCCTCCCTACAGTCCGAGTGGGGACATTTCTCACGGCTGTGGCACGCCACTGGCAACGTGCTGACCTCCAAGTGGAACCTAACAGAAGTGGGTGAATATGTGACACTCCTGGAAATGATGAAGAAGGCTCTAATCCTTGTGGACTTCGGGGTAGCTCCTGGAAAAACATTAGTGCGTCAGATCTTTCATAATTCCAGTGAAGGAATTAAATCCTCAGATCTGAATGATTTGTATGGTTCATCAAGACTCTTTTTCAACTCAACTCCTTCCACAGACAGCACTCTGGACTTAGAAAGAATATTTCAAGAAATACTTCATCTGTATGAAGGTGGTGGTGAAGAACTGTTCTTCTCTAATCCCTATGGAAAAGAAAATCAGGATGTTCTGACTATGGCTGCAGTGATTTGGAATGAGATCATTTTAAACAGGACCCATTCTAATACAGAAGATGCATGGGAGGTTATCAAAATGATTGCACTTGATGCAATCCTGCTTGAAGACATTGGAAATTATCTCAGCACAAATGAGAAAGTGTCATCATTCCTTTCTGACTTCTTGTTGGCCCCTGGAACTTCTGAAAATTTTGCAGAAATTGAGGAGCTTCTTGGTGCTATGGCAAAGGTGAATACTAGTGACCATTATCTGCTGATGTCGTCTTTGTCTAAGCTAATGCAGAAACTCCTGGATTTCCCTCATGGAAGGCAGGGAAACGAACTTCGTGCTTTCTGGCGTATTGCTGAACTTCTCCAGTCTGTGAACTGGAACAGGACTGACAGTGTCACTCCACAGGCTCTTCTAGACATGCTGCAAAATCAGTTACATACTATGGAAAAGGATTTCACTCTTCCCTTCACTAAGGAACTGAAGCAGCTGCTGAACTTTGCGTCCTCTGTGGTTGAGCTGTATGGGGAAGGGGACTCCAGAAAAACCAACATCTCCATGTATTTGCAGGCCATCCAAAGGAGTATCTTAATCTTAAAAGGTTTGCAGAAAAGGTATAATATCAGTGAGCTTGAAACTGTCATCGCGTTATTTGATACTTACAGAAACTGTACCCAGAGACTGATTGAAATAGGGAGAACAGGAATGAAAGCTCTTCATGACACAAACTCAAACAAAATGTTTGAAGAAAAAATGGATGCTGTGTATGATTTCTCACACTTGCTGCTGCAGGAGTTCAGCCAGTCTTCCTCACAGCCCAATACTTCTCTAGAGGCAAAGATTTGGGAGTTCTTGCATTTAGCCTTGAGTCCTTTCCTCGAGAACAGCAACAATGGTGACGGGGCTCTCCACAATTGCTCTTTTGAAGATGTGCTCCACGTGGCACTTGAGATGCTGTTTGAAAATGCCACTCTAGGGGAGCCCTTGGACAGGAGCCCCTGCAAGCCTCTCTTTGACTCCCTGGGCATGGAGGATGGACAAATGCCCAGTGACACCTTCACCAAAGCGTTCCAGCTTGCCATAGCAAACCTGAAGCTGTCTCCAGAGTTTGCTGCTGTCTACCAGAACAGCAGGGAGCGCTTCTCCAAGGAGCTGTCATGCATCACCCAATCTCTGCATTTTTCTCTGAGTTTCCTTTCCAAATTAAACCTTGTGTCTGAGGTGGAAAAGTCTTGGGTGCAGGAGAAGGTGAGAGCTCTGACTGCTGTCACAGAGGGGCTGCCTCAGAGTGATGCCTCCTGCCCCGTCCCTGTCCCTGAAGTGCTCCCATCTCAGCTTTTGGACGTGCTGATTCCTGCCATGCTGAATGGAACGGTGCTGGACTCCCTGAATTTCTCCGACAGCTCAGCAGGCTGGAATTACCTGTCCACGCTCATCGGCGTGGCGCAGGATGAGCTCCACGTGAACAACCTGCTGCAGAGACTCCAGGGCACCTTCAGCCTCCCGAGGTGGAGTTCTTACACAGGTGTCTGGGATGTGGTTGACAGGTTCCTTGACACCACAAGCAATCTCACCCAAGCGGCTCCCTTTGCAAGGCTGTTGAAGGCAGTGGCAAACAACTCTGCGAATGATGTGTCAGCTCTGGAAATCACCGAAGCCAGCCTCTACATTCTCAGGGGGTTTAACTTCTCTGATCTGCTAAGTGAACTCAATAGAAGTTCCAGCTCAGCTTTCCTCTCCAACGAAACTGGTTTTGACAGTGTGATTGATATCATCTCTCATCCCTTCGTTGTCATGGCAGAAACTCTGTACAACAAGACCCTGCCTTGGACTCAGAGTGACCAAACTCTGTCACCAACCAGTTTGATCACACGGTGAGTTTGCTTTTTGGGCATTGCAATTGCATTTATGGGGAGTGACCACAACTCTCATTCTGGCATGAGATGTTTTTTTTTTCCAGTGGAGCAACCTAAGCCTGCAATCACCACAATTTAGGACATGAGGTGTAATGTGGGTTAAATTGAAAAAAAGAAAACTTCTCCTTGAGTTGAACATACAGCTAAAAGTCAGACTTCCAAAAATCTGCAGGCACATATCAGTGCACAGTGGAAGCAGAGTCCTGAAGGAGTCTTGACACCAGTGACAGGCTCTTTGGAAACCCCTTCTTTGTGGGATGATTCCTTCATTTTTGAACCTCAGTCTCCCCTGAGTATGTCTTTCCATCTATTTTTAACATCTGCAGTAAAACTTTCAAATGTGTTTTCTTATACATATGTTTTGAGAGTGAGTGACAGCTTTGGGAGATAACAGCAAAAAGAATTGATGAAATAAAACTGGGAGGGTACTCACTTAGGAGAGATTGCTTTTTTCTGGAATTCTTATTTACGCTGCCAAGGAGCAGCATCTACGCAGCTGACAGGTTGCTCGCTAATGTACCTTGTTTCTGAAAGAGAAGCTGATTTAAATTCCTATCTTATTTTTCAGGTTTCTGTTTTTAGAATTTGAAAACATCCTCTTGCAGGTGACAGTGAATAACAGCTGTAACCCTTACCTGAAGTGTTTAATGACTGCTGCTGGAGCTGAAGACAGGGAATTGACAGGTGATGGTGATTTCATTGCTGCTGTGGGACCTCAGACCTGGAATATGCCATGCCTGTCTTTTCAGAGTGTTTTGTCTGGTGGTGGGGAGGAGTGGTGCTGCATGTTTTTATCTGCTGGCAATTAACTGGGGCCGTGAGGCCTCAGGAAGCCAGACTCCTGTTTTGTTTGAGTTATGTCACATTGCAACGATAACTTTCCATCCCACTCTATCCAGGAGGCACATCTACTCCTCACTGTGTGATGACAGGTTGCTGACACTCAGATAAAGAAATCTAACAAATGGAAACCTATTTCCCTTCACAGCTTTATGTACCTGGAAGATGACAGCAGTTATTTTTGAAAGTTAACACGGTATTTCACATAGATATTGATCATATGAGGTTTTTGTAACACCTGAGGGTATACCTGCTCACAGAGTAGGGATGCCACATGTGCTCTGGAGGGCACTGCCAGAGGTCCTGTTGCCAGGGTGGGCTGGATTTCTATAGGAACAGAGCACCTGCTGGGACTGGATCCAGCAGAATCCAGATTACCAACCTAGGCCTTGCTCTGGGATTTCACAGGTCCTTGGCCATGTGAATTTGGTGGAAAATAGCAATGCCCAGTAGGCCTCGGAATAAAAGTGCTGATGTTCCCACCTGTGAAGTTTCTGCAAGTCTGGCATTTTTGTGTGGAGTAACTATTGTCTTCTTCCCTGCACAGAAAACATCACACTGCTTTTGAAGCAAACTCATCTGAAAAAGGACTCTTTTATGCAAAATAATACCTCTGAGAAACATTCATCCATACCAGAGCTCCTGAAGCTAAAAGTGAGTCTGCTTAAAATGCTGACTTGAAGGACATCCTGCAGTGCTACATGAATGTGCAATGGTGGCTTAGAAAAACAGCGTATGGAAAAAAGTTTCTGAAAAGAACAGCTGATAAAAGCTAGGAGTGAAACTCTGTGTTCTGCCTGCTGCCTGCGTTTGAAGGTCACGGGCAGAGTGGGTTGAGGAACTTGTTCTTGTGTCAGTCGCTACCGAGGGCACATCTGTTTTTCAGGGCACGCAGAGGTGTTCCTGTCCTCCTGGTGTGCTGAATAGGATGGCTCTGTTTTCTACCACCCATCCCAAGGACAGGCAGTGCCCACATTGCCAGTGGCAGCATATTCCATTAAAACTATTAGTTTTAAAGCTCAGTACGTTGACACTTAGTGAAGTGCCTTGCAGAGCTGAGATCATTCTGGGATGCCCCAGCTTCATTTGGGAGGAATTCTGGAGGGCACAAAGAGGAATTAGATACCTCTGCCCTGCTGAAGATCAGGGAATTGTGCATCCCTAATTGGCAGTTCTAAGCATGGCTAACTGGGTTACCACTGTGCCTAAGGAGCTGTACCAACACCAGCAGAGCTGGAGTCAAGTCCCCACATGCTCCCGTAGCCCTGCGTGTCTCACAACACCAGAATGTGTTCTGAGATTAAACACCAGTATTTATTGATGGAGTTCCCTCACCAGCTTTGGGTTTGGCAATGCCTCATCTGAATAAAATGCTTCTTACCCCATGCACACATGACTGCACTAATAGCATTCATGCACTTTAGTCTATTGCTCCATATGACAAATAACATTAAAGAGTACTTTTAAAAAATATAACAGTATACAATGCTGTTGCTGTGTAATATATCTGTAATAATAATACGATGAGCCTCAGTGTGACAGGTACTTAGAAGCATAAACCTGAAAATAATTCCTTCCATAAGAGCCTGATAATATAAATAATGATGTCAGACAAGAGGGAAGCCCATAATAGCAGACTAGGCAAAGGACTATAATTTTACATGGGTTGGCAGATGTGGAAGTCCTGACTTTTGGCCAAGTCTCTTTGCTGTGCTGTAGTAGGTGCCCAGGTGGTATCTGAAAGACTGAACCTGTTGTGCAAGGTAGATTTATTTGGTCTCCGGGAAGATTAATTGGTGAACAGGTGAATCCAAATGGAGTGTTGCTGTGTATGTGTGTTGGGCAGGGGAAATGATATGTTAAGGCTTGCAAGGTTTATTAGATCCAGCCAGGTCTGCTACAAACTCATGTAGGAATAATTGTTATGAACTCTTCTATTGGAGACGTTTTGAATGAACCGAAGACATATATATTAGAATCTGAATCCTAAGGAGAAACAGAAAGGGACAGCTCGACTCTTTAAAACTTGCCTTTTGTAATTCTGTGATCTAACTGGTGTTTGTGCATTTGTCTTCTTTTATGAAAACCTCCTTTGAAGATCTCTCGCCTCCGGGATCTGACAACACTCCTGTGTGACTACCAGAGTGTCAAGTCAATCCAGCAGCTCTGCCACCTCCCTGAGGTTGGCTTTGGAGAGCTGTGTGGACGAGGCCAGACCCACGAGCAGCTCCTCCGTGCCGTGGAGCTCAGCAGTCAAGTGGTGACCAGTGTCCTGAATCACAGGAGGATCTCCCAAGAACTTCAGAATGTGCTGGTTGGGGATGCCACGGTCATCCAGACACAGCTGAAGTGGTGAGGCTCTCCCCCAGTGTTTTGGTATTCCATTGAGGAAATCTTGCCTTCTTTTCACATTCTCAGTTTTTGTTGTGTTTTTCCAATTTAGGCTTCAAGACAATGTACCAGAAATTGCTTTCTTTCAAGAGATTCCTCGGTATATGACTGCTTTGAATTCCATGTTGAACATCACTGAGAGTTTAACCAATTCCAGCAAGCAAGGTACTTTCCTGTGTTTCCTTTGCAGTGTTGGTGCACCATCACTGGTACCATACTTTCTGCTGGAAGTCCTGAGAATTGCCTAGTTGCCAGGAAGAAGTGGTATTACTGAAATAACCATACACCATGTCCCTTGGGATCCTTTATTTGGGGTACTTCTAGAACCTGTTCTAGACTATCCTTTTTTTCCATACAAAGAAAGTCCCAAGTCTTTGTTATTAGAGCCATTTTTGCTATCCAAAGACCTGATAACATCAACCAACAAATTGGGCTGGAAAACCTAGGAAATAATGACTGTATTTTCCAAGCTTTTGTTGGATTCTTTTTTTATCAGCAGTGACGTACCACATTCCATGCTTCACCTCTCTGTGTGCTTGAGATTGCTGTGTGTCTGGAGAAAGCTGCTACATCAATTGTTCTTTCGTTGTTGTTCACAGAAAAGTTAAGAGACGTGTTTAAGAACGTGGCCCAGCTCAAAGAGGATCTCAGAAACACAACAGGAATGTCTGCAGACAGCATTGATGCTCTTCTGGAAGCATCTCTCCCTGACAACAGCAGTCAGGTAAGTTTGCTGTCATCCTGGTGGGAGATCTTGTTGCTTTTTGCTTCTTAGCCCATTAAAACCAGAATTAGTTGGTGAATGCAGCCAAGCAGAGCACTGCACATGTGACAGCACAGAGAGGGGCAGATAATCCCGCTGGGACAGGGAGCAGAGCACGTTATGGATGGGAATTGCCACCAGGAATGCAGTCGGAGCAGTCACTGATGTCAGCCCATCCACTGGGGAGCAGGAGCCATATGGTGCCTTTGGCTGTCACTGGTGGCTGGTGTGTAGCCACGCCCTGCCTGGGGAGGGGTGGCTCTGACCCGTGGCAGGACAGAATGATCAGTCACTGGGACAGACTAAAGAGGGCTGGGCAGGGTCTTCAGGGGGGCCCTCGGCACTCAGAAGTTGTCACAGTCCAGATGCAAAATACACTTGTAACCACATCTCGTGAGAGCGCTCGGGGTCCGAAAATAGCCTCCCAGAATGAGAGATGAGCTTGCCTTCCTCAGCCTCCTGCACAAGCACAGCTCCAGATGCTTTCCCCCCTTGCCAGTCATCTTGTCTGGACTGAGCCCCAAAGAGCATGCTCTTTCCCAAACTTCACACGCATCAGTCAATGAGAAATTGAAGCCACAAAAGCTTTTACTACTGTGCGAGCTGGGTAGTAAAACACAATCCTTAGGATTTGTCCCTGGGAGAGGGAGTAAAGGGTAGGCCTTTTCTGCTTCTCGGGGTTGAAATACAACACTGTGGAAAGAACAACAGCATGGCAAGATTATTCCATGCATAGTGGAGCGTGCAGCCCACCCCTAACAAATCTATTTTCCCTCTGTGCAAACCCAGCTCATTTCTCAGCTCCTCCAGCTGGAGTCCTGCAGTGTCCATCCTGCTGACCCGCAGCTGCGAGGAGTGGCAGAGGAGTTCTGCAAGCTGTCTCTCTCAGAGAGGACTCGTGAGACCTACATCCTGGGGGTCACCCTCTTACGGCACCTGGACGTTTACAATTTCTTATACAAGGTTAGTGCTGCCTTTGTAGAGTGATTTCTACAGTCTCTGCTGCACACAGTGGCTGAAAGGTCATAAAATATCATTGCAGTGGCCAGAAGCTATGTGGATTTACACAAGCCAAAGATCAGGCTTTGCTTGTGCAGTAATTTTTATTGCATATCCATGCTGTGATAGTATGGATATAAATGAGGATCCCAGCTGGTGTAAACCAGCAAACCTCATTTAAAGGCACTGGACCTACTCTAAATGCCTCCCTATCTGCTAGTATCATTTATGTGCTGTCACAACCTCTTGAACATTCCCAGCTGGCCCAAAAATAAGGCATTGGGCTAAATATTTTTGTTCCTTGAAAAGGGAAGCCCAGGAAAAAGTCCTGTAAAGTATCTTTTTCCTACCTATTTGGAATGCCAAGTTTGTTAAATGATTCAAATATCCCACAGACGCAGCTATAGAAACAGCATGGAAGGGAACATCCATGGAGAAAGGCATATGGAGTACATATTTAAAAATGCTTATTAAGTGAGAAGGCAAATGAATTTGGGCTCATGTCAAAAGTTACTCATGGTGTTTGACACCTGTGCTGTGTGAAATGCTGCCACTGAGAGATTTGATTATATCCCAGCCAGTATCTGACACACATTTCCTGACTTGTAGGTGTTTGGAAACATGCACTGTTCAGGTTACGTAATACTCAGGGGAGTGGTTTCCAACAGCACTTGGGGATTTAGGAATATAAATCCCATTCATTTCCCATGGGACATCCACCCTGTAAGCCTCCTAACAGTTTTGAAAGTCCCACAGTCTTTGTCTTTGAATGAACACAATATGGGTGTGTACATGCATGTGCATGCAGATTCCTGCTAATAATAATTGATTTCCTTCCTGCCTCTTTTAGATGTTTTTCCCTAAGGAACTCCAGAAACCCATGGACAAGATGTTAGGCCTTCTGACAAAAATTAAATATTTCAGACTCCAGGTTGAGTCTGGTGTTGATCCATTGCTACAAGCTATTCACTCCCTGAAAAAGCTCCAGCAGTCCAGGAAAATGCCACTGACTAAGGTACGTGCTTTGAAGGCAAAACACCACTGGGACAGTTTCCACAGTAATTTCTTACCCTGGAAGCCACGTTAAACCATAGATTCTCTTTTAAAGCAATATTGTTCTAAGAAAAAAACTCTATCAAACTTACCCCTGGCAATGTCCAAGGCCAGGTTGGGTGGGTGTTGAACAGCCTGGTCCAGTGGAAGGTGTCTCTTCCCGTGGCAGGAGGGTGGAACTGGGTGGTCTTTAAGGTCTGTTCCAACCCAAACCATTTTGTGATGCTTTGCCTTCCTGGGAGAGCTTTGATTTGGAGCAGTGGGACCATCATGTGCTCGTGATGGGGGGACACAAGGAACATGTGCTGTGGGAGGGACACATGCAGCAAAAATGCAGGGGATGAACAACTGTCTTGAGGGAGAGAGGACTTCCAGCCAAATGCTGGAAGGGTCAGCTGGTGAAAACATCTGGAGAACTGCCCAATAAAGGCAAAACCAGTAAGTTAACAGCAAAAAATTGTGGTGGCTTTAGTGTGCATTAGATCACACCCAAAGCCTGGAGCCTGCCCGAAACATTCAGTACAACCCCATGACTGCTCTGACAGTAACCTCAGGGTGCGCTGCTTTCACCCAGCACCATGTCCAAGCCCTCTCAGATCCATGGTCCATGAGAACACAGATCACAGGAATCGTTCCTGGTCCTCACTTTGCCAGCACATTGCAGTCATGGACTAGGTGGGGACAGGGAATGTCACATCTGTGTGACAAATTCTGTGTTGTAACCCAGGGTCTTCTCCACGGACACCCC
>VWZG01005623.1:14248-32063 GCA_013396735.1 Grallaria varia
CAAAACTCTCTAACATCTTAATTCATCTGGGAAAAAAAAAAAGTGAGTCATTAAGACAAGAATGCAAGCAAATCTTTAAAAGCAAAGATGATTAAACTGATTAGTCTTCTTTTCTTTAAATGCTAGGTCACGCTCTTATTATTAGTGACACCATGATAAGCTGTAATTAAATTCTGGCAAAATTTCTACTTTCAAGTAATTTGAACGACTACTACTGCAAAACACACACAGAAAACCATCCTTGCTACCAGAAATTCATGTTTTTGTATAAACAGCACTTGTAGTAAATGTGGCTGCCTATATTAAACTGCTGCTTTGTCAAGGCACTTTTATTTTTACTAAGTTGCTCATTACTGTCTCACTTTTAGGACGGCATCTTCACTCGAGTGCAGATTAACATGAAGAACATGAATTAGTTCCACTCTAATTAAGCATGTGCTTAAATTGTTTCTGGAACTGGAACTTCAGTAAATAATATATAAGACTTAGGCTGAAATCTTGATTTTGCTGATGCAAAAATAGCAACGTGTATGTAAAAAAATACCTTCCCATTGCATGCCATCCTCTTTTACACGTATGTGCACCTGTGAAGAAAATGACAGGGTAAATCTTGGGAGATGGGAGGTCATATTGCTTCAGGCATGGATGGTGGAGAGGCAAAACTGTGCCCCAATTAGTACTGCCTGCTGTGGTATGGTCATGACTCTTCTCTCTCTGCATTAAGAGCAGGTTGATTCCTGGCTTGTACACAGTGTGCAAGAGCAAGATTCACACAAAAAGCAATGATGTTTTCAGCAAATAAACACGAAATTAATAAAATGGGATTTTGCAATCAGTATTTTGAAGCCAGATCAGGGCAAGAACTGGAATGAGAGTCACACACAGGTCCTTCTTTACATGTTTCTATGCTGGTGGGGAAAAAAAAAAAAAAGGCGATGAAGCCCTTCAGGGATAATTACCCATACCCAAATCTTCCATTTGTCCTCGTTTCAGCTGGGATAGAGTTAATTTTCTTGTTAATAGGTGGTACAGTGCTGTGGTTTGGATCTAGTATGAGAATCGTGCTGATAACACAGTGGTGTTTTCCATTGTTGATCAGCAGTGCTCACTCTAATCAAGGACTTTTCAGTGTCTCATGCTCTGTCAGTGAGCAGGTACACAAGAAATAGGGGTAAAGCATGGCCAGGAGGGCTGACTCAAACTGGCCAAAGAGGTGTTCCATACCACAGAGTGTCATGCCCAGAATATGAACTGGAAGGAGTTGGCCTGAAGCTGCTAATTTCTACTCGGGAGCATGCTGGACATGAGTCAGAAGGTGTTGAACTTGTTTCTCTTGGGCTTTCTGCCTCCTCCCTCTCCCTCCTTTTCTTCATTTTAGTAGTAGTAGTAGTAGTAGTAGTAGTAGTAGTAGTCATAGTCATAGTCATAGTTGTAGTCGTAGTCGTAGTCGTAGCCGTAGTCGTCGTCATAGTTGCTGGCTGGGTTTAAACCACAGCAGATATCCATCACAGGCATCTGTGAAGGCTACTAATGAAGCATTAGTCACCCAACAAATGATACCACTGTGGTTTTCCTCACAAGCTGTACCTCTTTGTGTGGTCATTGTGTAACCAATGGGTTCCCTCTGAGCCATTCAGAGGAAAGCAGCAGCATTCTGAACTTGCTTGCAAACAAGCCCACCACAAGGCTGTTCTGCAACAGTTCTGTGTGAAAGTCTTATAACATTACTTGCTTGCTTTAGTTAAGAAGAAAGATCCTGCTGGCATGGCTGTCAAATGAAAAGTCTTCATAACAGTTAATCTACTGGTTTACCAACCAAACAGGCAAATCCCCATCCAAGTTCACCTTGAGGACCAACCTAGACTAAGAAGACAAGCAGTCAAAGAGCATCTCTGTACCTTCACACCCCTCTCCCCTGAGGTGTTCTCCCACTGAAATCACACACGGTCACACCAAGTCAGGATTCAACACATGGGGAGGACAAAAATCTCTGATGTGGATGGTGAAGATAAGGCAGGTAGAGACAAGAAGTGCTGGGAGCCTTTTAAAACAATACAAAGTATGCTGCTGTTTAATATCCCTGGTGCTGAAGTGACTTTGCAATACCATCCCCAGTGTATATTCCTGGCTACGTGTCCTGTGTTGTCCTGCTTTAGCTACACTCAATTAGTTGTCTTTGTTTTTACCTCTACATATTCAGGTTTTACGTTATAAAGATTGTATAATCTGCAGTTCAGCCACTGTTTCACTATTGTTGCTTGTCTTACAGAACAGCTTGTTATCTACATCTTAGTCCCCTTCAAAAGTCTTCTGCTGGGAGCTGAAGGGATTGTAGGTCTTACTGGATGTGCACTAGAGGTTAACACAATTATCAATCAAGAAATGAGCTGACAGTTTCATTACAATTGTCTGTGTGTCTGACTGCATAAACTGGAACGTGTGCACTAAGAAGCCATGGTTTGAGGAAGATTGTGGAAATACAAAAGCATTGTAATGACAAGGAGGTAAACTATGTATAAATGAACATTTGCTAGAGGCAGTTAAATTTACAATAATGGACTTTCTTTCCAAAAGACTGCAACTCCCAAATTTACTTCTACAATTACATTGGCGTAGGAAAACACACACTTTTTTTATGGTGGTGAGGTAAACCCTACAAAGATTTTGTTAAAAACTGTATTAAGACTTCTTAAGACAATGAACTGTGTGAAAGAAATGTTGAAAAATAAAATTCAATTAAAAATATATAGAAATTAGAGGTGTAGAGGAATGTGACAGCATATAGATATGCATTTTGGTAATGTAAGAAGTGATTATTCGAAGGTCTGACAGTTTTCTAAGACAGTAAAACATCATGACAACTTTAGTAGCTTTAGTTCCAAATATTCAGTCAACTGTCATAGCTCCATCAAAACAGCACAAACAGCTTATATTGTTCAGAACTTGAAGAGCAAACAACGAATACTATGTGATATCATGTGGAAAGGCAATATGTAGGGATGTAAGTGATGATGGCAACTCCTTACAAATGTAATTCATTTTTATCAGGCATTGATACCAGCAAAATGGAACTGTAGGGATGTCCATGGGACATCAACAGCTAAGATGACATCAAAATGACTGCATTAATTAACCTAAGTATTCATTACAAAATTTAAATAAATGGAACCTTAGAATTATAAAGCTTAGAAAAGCCTTTTAAGATCATTGAGATCTGTTAACCCAGCACTGCCAAAGCCACCACCAACCCACACCCCAAAGTGCCACATCTACATGGTTTTTAAATCCCTCCAGGGGTAGGGACTCCACCACTGCCCTGGGCTGTGCCAGGGCTGGACAACCTTTTCCATGATGAAAATTTTCCCAGTATTGAATCTAAGTCTCTCCTGGCAGAACTTGAGGCCATTTCTTCTCCTCCAGTCCCTTTTCCCCTGGGAGCAGAGCCTGACTCCCTCCTGTCAGGGAGTTGTAGAGGGCAAGAAAGTCCCCCCGAGCCTCTTTTTCTCCAGGCTGAGCCCCCACCCCACCCTGGCTCCCTCAGCTGCTCCTCATCAAATTTGTGAACCAGACTCTTCCTCAGCTCTTCTTCTCTGGACATGAAATAGTTTTGAAGAATTTGCTCTTCTGTGCCATCTTCTCCTCTGGACTTTTTTCCATTAAATTTCCATTTCCACTATGCTTTTTGTAGTCATTATCTAGGGTAAGTTGGCCTGAATACATCTGAAATATTTTAAGATCACAGCTCGTTCTATCTTTAGAAGGGAGCACTATCTAAAAATGACAATTTATTAGATTTTATTCATTCAAAAACCAAAGACAAGATGAGCACATGGTTCAGAAGTCTAGCCTGTAGTTAGCAGCAGCAATAACAGAATGAATCAGTAAGTTCAGATTCTCAACTGAAAAGATGTCAGAAACAATTGTGTTAGCTTTCAGCTCACCCAAGCGCCACTATAAAAAGGCCAGGAAGGCAGTTGTCTGAGCCCCCCTCTGCTGTCAGCAGCAAGGCAGACATCTTCACAGGCATATACATCTCATTTTATGATATGTTTCTATGATATGTTTCTATGATATGAGATAAACCCTGGTTGGTTTTCTGCATGGATTTTATAGAGAACCTGGCCAAGGCATTTAATCTGATTACTTTACAGTGTGTATAATTAACAAAAATGTATATTACTCTTTGTCAGTAAACAGCAGAAAATGCATCTCCCTTGATACGCAGTTAAATAGTTCAGAATGAAAAATCAAATCTTTCATTTTTTCTATGGGGCACTGGCCTGAATAATGGGAAACAAGAGTCTTCAGTACAGTCTCTTCCATCTAAACTTATTTAAGAGAAAAACTGGTGTTACAGTGCAGTCACAAATTTCAAAGCAGTTTTAATCCCAAAAGCAAAGGAATTCAGCCTGATGCTACAGTAAGAAATTCAGAATACTGCAATTTCATGATTCATAATACGAGTAAGACAGCATCTAGTAAACAGTACTTCATAGTCATGCACTGAAAAAACATAAAAATAGAATATAATATCCTATTCTTTAAGTATTTTCTGTGTCTCAACCAGGCACCAGAAGGCAGAGACTGACAGTGTTTGATATATACTGAACAGTTATTCACACAAAAGAAACCAAACCAAATTAAAAAAACAAAATCAAAACAAAACCAAATAAAACAACAAAACAAAACAACTCAAAAACAAAATAAAAAACATTAGCTGTCTCAGACTCAACAGATATTTCAAGGTCTGAGAAGCATGAAAATAGAGCAACTGTCAAAATGAAAAATCTAAAAGCTGACGTTCAGTCTGTCTGATAACCAGTCAGCTCATCTTGAGCAAATTCCAGCATAAAACCTCGTTGAAGTGAGAATATTCTGTGGCCAGCTGGCTCTGATCATGAAAATTTACTGAGCCACTCTAATCCTGGCTTGGGAATTACCTTATGGTATAATAAAACCTTAGGAAAAAAATATAATGAAGCCTCTGTAAGCCATTTGCAAGTATTACATTTTTTTTTCATTTTAAGTTGTAGAATCACATAATTACAGAATGGTTTGGGTTGGAAGAGGCCCTAAAGATTGTCCAGTTCCACTTGCCATGGGCAGGGACACCTTCCGCTAGCCCAGGTTGCACCAAGCCCCATCCAACTTGGCCTTGGACACTTCCAGGGATCCAGGGGCACCCACAGCTTCTCTGCCCAACCGGTGCCAGGGCCTCCCCACCCTCACAGGGAAGAATTTCTTCCCAGTAGCTCATCCAAACCTATGCTCTCCCAGTTTGAAGGCAATCCCCGTTGTACCATCACTATAGCTCTGGACGAAAAAGACAGATTTCACATTGATCTCGTATTTTCTACTGAAGGAGAGAGCTGTAGAAGAAAGTGCTTTCGAAAGAAACGCTTCTCTCACATTTTTGCTGGAAGAGAATGAGAGAACTCATGTGTGTAAGGGTAAACAACTACATAATTCTTTTCAGGACCAAGACTGTAGTGGCAAAACTTACAACTTTGATGACAGGCTTCCCAGAGAGGCCAGGAGCTGTAAGAAGCAGGAGCTGCCCTCCAAACCTCGGACTGAGCAGGCATGTTATCCGTGGACTTGCCTGAGCTCACAGCTTGTTCCTCTGGGGTCAAACAAAAGTGTATAGGAAAAACTCCTTCGTGAAGGCTGTGAGATTTCTACACAGGTAGAATTTCCAGAGGGGCTCTAACATTCACATCAACATTTTGAAAAAGCTTCTAGAAAATTCGTTTTACAACTCAGGCCCACAGTCCATTATTTACAGGAGCTTGTGTAGTTAGTTCCTCCCAGAGTTGCCAAATGCAATTAATATATTGCAATGATCAATAGGCAAAGTTGTATGGATATTTTTTTTAAATAGGCTTTCAGCAATGCCACAGGTCCTACCTATAAAATATTTTAATAAAAAACTGCAATTTAGCATAAGTATGACATGAGCTCAAATAGGATCAGTTTCTTAATGAATTTTTAAAGATGAATATGTTCTAATTAGATATTTATCTACTATACAATTTAAACTTCAGTGAGAACCAGGTGTTCAACTGGAGTAAAGTGATGAGACTTACCTAAAGTGAAAGTATCAGTAGTACTTTCAAACAGCTGGTCCTACATGCTTCTGAAAATCTGATGACATACAAGCATACCTTTATTAATATAATTATTTTGCTGTTTGAAAACACTGTAATTAAAATATTATTTAATCGAGCACCTAGTTCTGTAGTTTTTACATCAAAGAGCTATGGAATAAAATACCTATAATACCTAAATATTTCTTAGAGAATGGCTAAACATCAAGTAATGGATGCAGATAGATATTCAAGGCCCGGCTGGATGGGACTTTGAGCAACCTGATTCAGTGGAAGGTATCCCTGCTCATGGCAGAGGGATTTGGACCAAGGTGAGTTTTTAGGTCCTTTCCAATATAAACCATTTTATGACACTATTAATGCCTTAACCATTCAAGTCTATTCACTTTCCTGTTGAATGTCTGAACGCAGAATAGAACAAGATCAGAAAGGACTGGATGCAAATGCAGTACAGTGGAAGGGAAAGGAGGCTGGAGGAAGCAAGATATACATACCACAGTAATGAGTTAGTCTAATTTTTTTTTTACACAGTTGTCCCCCCATGTTGTTCAGAGAAAATTGAAAGTGTTTTTCTTTAGGCTGATGAACATAACTAGAACTTGTTTTAAGAAGGAATGCAAACAGACCCATTTCTTAAGACACTAAAAATCACAGCCATATGTAAAGACAATAATTTCAACAAAGCCATCATAAAATAGAAATATTATCTAAAAATAATAAGCTTGTTGGTTTTGTTTTTCAGCAGTGTTTCTCCTAAGACATAATTTTAACTGCAGATTAGTTTTGTTCTTGTACTTCTATTGATAGATTTTAGGCAAGCAACATACATCATTAACTGTATTGTATAGGAGACCACATTTCAGACAGAAGCTTTGTCTGATCAAGCTACTACAGCCTGTCTGATTGTTGCAGAATTGTCATTAAATGGAAATGATGCCCGGGAATATTGAACTTAATGTTATGTTTTGAAATAACACGAATAACATTACAGTTGTTTTAATGAAATTCATAGGAGAAAAATGTCATTAAAAAAGCAACAATATTGGCCCTGGTGGCCTGGTCGAATTCCAATCCGGCTGATTGCATTCTGACACCTACTATTTTTCAGTTTGGATTTGGCATGTTTGTGTACCTCGCTGTTTGTTCATTGTTAGTGCTCCTACATCATCAGCTCATTGCTGTCTGTCACCCTGGAGTTAGTTGGCTGTCACTCTTGTCCATCCAAATGCTTTTAATAAAGCCGGAACTACAGAGCATGACCTTGAAAAGATCCCTTTCAATCTACCTTCCCGGAGTTCATAAAGTTATTTAGATATGGCTTAGCCTAACAAGTGAGCATAGATATAACTTATTTCAGTGTTTATTAAACATGCAGCACAGCCTCATGTCCCATTTCTGAAATAACGTGATGCTGAAGTCCATTTATATGTGCGTAAAGCTGGACACAGAGGTGTCCTGCCACACACTGGTGCTTTATTTTAGTTCAGGAAGGTTCTCTGAGCAGTATGTCCTCATCATCTCCACTTAGCCATGATTTGCTTCAAATCGTGGTCTCTGAGAACATGACATAAAATGGATGAACTTTAAGTGAAGATATGTTCCAGGAGCACAAACTTACACACCTCAGCACCAACTAACTATGGAGACAGCAGCCCTGGAGTAGAGGAAGTCCAAAGTTAAGAATAAATTCTCAAAATGTGGACTTCAAAATAAATTGTTTTGTCCTACAGCTCTGATCTTGTAGGTTCATACCACTGGCTTATGGACACATAGTCATATTCAGGTGCTTTATTCAAGTGAGCAGATCTGCTTTGTACTGTCTTACTAGTCTTTGAATAAAGGGTCAAAGTCTGGATTGAAGTATACTTGCGAAAGCCCTTCTAAGACTGCTGAACTTTGACAGTTGTAGAGGGTTTATGAGGGAAAACATTTTGAAGATCTAATTCCTGGCTCACTGAAAGCTTTTAAAATTGTAGGACCACAATTTGGAATTTCCTTATTTACGCACTCCAGGCAGGATCTTCAGTGGTGACCTCACAGAACAGTTTTTTAGTGTGTCTGTCACATCTCACAGTCATAATTTCTAATATTATTCCAAATTCTCCCCCATGCCCTTCAATCTTGAATACTGTTGGTAAAATCCAATCCAGACATTCATGTACATGAATGTTTGTATGTTTGTGAGACCAGACAATATCAAAAGAGATCATTTAAAAGTATTTAAATAACGTATATATTTTTATATGCTTTGACTCTGATTAAAATATAAAAGTTCAACAAAAAGTAAGACCAGAAAGAAGTGGTGTCAAGTATCAGGGAAACAGTATCTTTTATATCACTTAGTGAATAAAGTATTCCAGAAAACCTCATCCATAAGTAACTGTAGGTAATCAGTCGTATCCCATTCCTGCAGGGATCCAGTGCAATGAATGTCCTGTTCTCTCAGAACTGCTGGAGCCACATCCCTCCCAGTCTGGTGCATAAGCACATGGCAGTGCTGTTTGAAGCTTCAAGCTGCACATTAAACTGCAACCGGATTGTCACCTTTAGGGTTTTGTCTAAGCCTGATTTAGGGAGAAACTCAGTGATCTGGAAAACAGATGTGGAGTTTTAAATGTACATAATGAGATCTTTAGAACTAATTTGAGGCTCAACACTGCCTCAGATTTTCTTCAGGTAGGAGAAAGGAGACAGAGAAATGGGGGGAAGAGTGACAGGATAAGTGGGAAAGCGTAGACAGGATTGTGTGAGCACAGATGCTAATGAACCGAAAAACACCTTTTTTATTTAACTGTTACACATGTCTGTATAGGAGTCAGGCGTTTGAAAGCAATCATAGTGTATATTAGCAGAGTCTTAAATTTCTGTAGAGGGATATATAATTTTTATTTCTCCCTTTTCAAGGTTTCTGTTTAAGGTTATTTTCCATTCAGCACCAGGTCAGAGCCAAGCCATTCTAACACTGCACTAACTCACTCCCTTGCACACACAGCACATCAATACAAACAGCAAGGAAGAAGCAGGGAAGGAGCAGAAGGAAAAGGGTAAGCAAAGATTATTAAAGGCCTTGAGAGGGCTACAGTCACTGCCCTTGTAGCCAAAGAAATCTGCTGCTCTGTGGGTGGTCATGGCTGAAATCTTGTACACAAATCAAAGTGAATTCAATCTCATAAATTACCATCTTACCTGAACACACTAATGACATAGTCATTGGATCTTCAGGAAAATATAATCCCACATGCATTTCTTTATTTTAACTAGAATTTTAATTTTTCAGTCTGATATTGAGATGCCTTTAATTAAATCTACTATAAGTAAAAACAAAGATTGTTTGGATGTGATTTCCCAAGGTTACTTCAAGTTCCATAGCACATGAATGAAAAGCACCACAAAGACCTTAATTTATTACAAGTCCTAATTTTCCGGTCTTTGATTAAACCTCATCTTGTGCTAATAATTCTCCGCAGTACTGTACAACCTATGCTACAGAAACCCCTCAAGTCGCCAAGGAAAACCAAGCCAAAGCCAGTGGAGAATTCACTTACCTGTCTGAACTCTTCAAGATCTGTTTTGTTTCCCACCAGCACCACGGGGATGTCGTAGGTGTGCCGGACACGATAAATGAGTTCCTTAAATTCAGCAGCTTCTTGAAAGGATTGGCGGTCTGTGATGGAATAGCAGATAATGAAGCCTTCTCCACCTCGCATATATTGGTCCCTCATGGCTGTGAATTCTGCCTGCAGAACAGGAAGAACATGATCAGCCATTTGGCAAACAAAATTATCCATCTGTAAATAACAAACTTGCTGAAAACTTCCCTGATTCCCCACATAATTCCCCATTACTTGTTTTACTCTTTTAAGTGTTGCTATCTGAAAATTGTGCATCCTTCTGGGTTCATTGATGCCAATAAGGATTTCTCTCAGACAACATTTTTTTCCTTTTCCTATCAAGGAAACTCTGTCCTCTAAGAATATGAACTTACTATGCCAGTGCCTGCACACAGAAAATACTGCCTCATGTACTACCAGAACCTCCTGCCAAATAAGTGGCTTGCATTTGAATGACTATTAAGAGGTGTAAAAGAAAAGCTATATTACTGTCTAGAGATCAGAGACAGGTACAAATTCCTTATTATGCACTCAATTCAGGAGCTCAGTAATACCAAAAAGGTATTCATTGACTTCCACCAGCTTTGGAATAGTGACTAGCAAAACAGGGATGCAATCTGCAAAAAGTTCTGCTCTTTTAAAGGCTCTCAGAGAAGGTGTGGTTTCGATTCAGTGCAGGATAATGCCATTAAATGAGAATGAACAATTTCAAGTAATGTGAGGGTGGGCCCAATTTTCTCCTCCTGCATTTTTCTCTTTTTATGTATGTACTTATTTTCACAGCAATGCTTCTGGTTACTGGCATGTGGGTTTTTTTTTTTTTCAGAAGTACTTAACAACAGCCACACAATACAAAAATCAAGATCTAGTTTTCAAAAACTAGTCCCAGGCAATGTGGCTTGAGAATATGTTTTAAAGCCAGTTTCCTTCTCAAGTTTGTTTGCTTTCCTTGATCACAGCCCGGAATAACCCAATACCATGGCAACAGTCGGTCAGGATCAGAATCCTCCTGACAGAATCAGTTCTCCAGAGATATTAAGATGCAGGAAGGTCTGATAAAAAAAGAGTACACATATCAATATTGGACAATTTCTATGAGCTGTAGGGTACAATATCAAATCCTGTATTTTTTTCCCTATTGAGAATTTAAGGCAGGATTTTTAAAACAGTCGAGGTTACAATATATATCCTCAGTCTTTGCTGAAAATTAAAGGGAAATGGATTATGCTCTTTTAAAAGTCTCAGCCTTAAATCTCTCTCAATAGTCACTCATGTTGATTGACAATGCTTCCTGTGAACAGACTTCTGTGTTGACCATTATTATTTATTTATGATGTGTCTTTTAACCAAGGGCTTTATATGTCATTCAAAATATTTCACCTGCTACAAGAAAAAGTTCGTCGAACTAAGCTTCAAAATGGCAGACTAATAGGCAATTTAAGGGTAGGATTCTGCTTTGAGACTTACTCAGAATTTCAAAATCTCTAAATTATCACGACTGGCATCCCAAGAGAGTGTATTAACTACCAAGGTACAGCACAGAGTGGATCAGGTCGTACTGCAGCCTATCCTTTTGAAAGTGGATGTGCAAGCAGTAGGGCAGTGGCGGGGAGGAGCACTGAAGGGATCAAACAGAAAGGATTCCATACTCTATGGTTTGGACAAGGCACTGAATAGCAATGCTGTTCTCAGGTCTTTCCATGCCATCTGTATTAGATAACCACTAGATTAATAAGTAACGCAATACCAAACTAGAGACAATAGTCTAAGGGTCCAAGTTAAGGGGGAAGAGTGTTAATGAGAAAACACAGCCATTAACTCCACTACTTGCCCTCAGATCCCAGGCTTTTACACCAGAACAAAGTGTCACTGTAACCTCCATCTCTCCCGGCCCTGGTTTTCTCCTCTTTGCATCACTCACCTAGAACTGTTCTGCATCAGGAACTGAACTAGGCCAGGATCCCTTCAGGCTTAGCAGATGGAAACCTTCTGTGAAGTTAAACTTGTGCATTAGGCTCTTGACTTTAGTTGTCTGTGCAGCTGCAGTCAACTATCTAAGTCCTCTTTTTAATAAATGGTAGGATATACAATGCAATTAGGAGACTACAGATTCCTTCCGCTGATGAAGAAATAGTTCTCTTTAGATATCTAATTATCCACTCTTTTTTTTTTTTTTTTTAATCTATTTTTTATTTTTAGAGCATTGATACAACTGAATGGAGCCTCTAGGTAAAAGTACACATGTTCATATGCAACCTGAAGCCCAGCCCAGATGACCTGAATTCCTGAGTCAGAAATTTCATAAATCAACCACTTTAGCACTGCACGACTACTCTGCACAGCCTTTTACAAAGAATGAGCTCTGTTTAAGTGAGGTGCTCCACCTCTAGGAAGCGCTTGGAACTTTGTACCATCTTTAATAGCCAATTATGGCAAACTAAGAAGGAATTAGGTCACTTATTCTTGTTTAAGTTACTCACAGTAAGTGACGTTCTGCAGCAAGAGTACTCCCAGGATCATTCCCCAGGGATGCTTAATGGCTTTCCTTGACTGACAGGAGACCTTGGGCTCCTAATTTTACACACTGAGTCATTGCAAAGGGACAAAGTCCTCAGCTTTTAGAGACTGCCACTCCTGAGTCAGATTCGTTTACCTATGCATTCTGGTTCATGCCTGAGCATAGTTAAGACTTTAAGGATATGAATGAATTTATCTATGTAATTTTTTGCTATGACATATTATTGCTCCTGATATATTAGATTAAACAGACAAAATGCTTCAGTGTCGTGTTTGCAGGGATCCATTTTCAGAGGCATTAAGTATTCTGTGCAAACTGGCTTGGGGACATCCACTTGGCTTTCTGCTGTTAACTCAGCCAGTCATTTCCATTCCAATTTTTTGATGTTGACTTTTACTTCTCAGCTTTTTCCCCTTGGCATGATTGCTCAGTACAAAGTCAGGAACTCCAAGGTCAAACATAAATAAGCCTTTTATTTGATTTCAAAAGAAGTGCATTTTTCCTCCATTCACCGGGAACCTCAACATAATAATATATACTAAGAGAAAAAATAAATCTAATGACCAATAAACATACTATAACCCTTGCAACACTATATGAATATTGTATATACAAGACAAAGGAATAAGATGCAATTAAATATTTTTATTCAATTTTTATTTCAAATCCTACTCCACATTTCACATTTTTTCCTGTTTCTTTACAGTAAGAAGAACAAGTTCACCTGAGTTTTGTGGATGTTCAAGGGAAGATGGAGATAGACCCAAAGTTTTTACAGATTTTTCAGTGGGTTTATTTGTATATTTTGGCTGGTTCTCTTATAAAATAAACAACAATGTATCTGTGCAGCTGGCACATTAATGTCTTCTTTAATTGTTTCCTGCTGTACGAGGGACCTTTTAAAAATTATTCAGGAATAGTACTGGATAGCAATTTCTTCTCAATCAGAGGAAAACATGAAACATTCCCAAGTCAGTAAATGCCAAATGGAAGAGACAGAAAGAAATCACACCCCCTCAAAAGGAAATCAATTCTGAGAATTAAAGTGAAGATTTGTCATGCTTACAGCGCTTTGCAGCTTGACATCAGTCTCTAGTACTCTCTTGTGTATTATGACTAAGACTTAACTGAAAAGTGTGGTAAAAACTCTTTTGAAACAGAATCATCATTCTTCTTAGGAGATGTGGTACTTGAGAACAAGCATCAAATCTGGATAGAAACAAAATAAAAGTTTTCTAGAAGTTGAAGGAAGGCAGCATAACTTTTTCCTTTTCTTTTTCCATTATAATTGAATGTAGCAAAAAACTGTTGCTAATCCTCCTGGGACTACATGTGTCTATCTGTTGTTGAAGAACATTGGTAAGTAAATCTCTTGATGATTCGGTTACTCCTAAATAGATGTCAAATTTGCCTTTCATCATTTATAGTCATCTCGTATGATTTTTTAAAAATATCACTGACCTCACAAAGACTAAGAACAGCTCCCTCAGCATGCTTGGATGTGTCTCATCCTGCTGCATTGAAATGCAAACACCCAGCTTGCCTAACTTATCCCTAGTTTATCCTGCTCTGCTCAGGGTCCTGTGTCTTCCTCAGACTTTCCTGGGAGACATAAAATACTGGAAGGCACAAGAGCAGAGCTTTCCTCGGAAGGTTGGGGCAGAGAAAGTCCTAATTATGTTAGTACTTTTCATGTTTCTCATCACCAGATACTCACTCATTCCAGCAGTAACCACACATTTTCCCTGATCTTGTTGGAGTTGCCAATGTACCTGCAAAAAACGATCTCATTGCCTTTATATCTCTCAAAATGTTCAACTCCAGCACTGCTTTGACTTTCATAATCCAATCCACTTACAGCCAATAAATACTTCCATACCTATCCTTGGAGACTGTCCCTGTTTCCACTTTTCATTCTTCTTTGTATTCTTTCTTTTCCTCTTAGCTTTTAATATAACAACTTATCAAAGAGAAAATACCTAACCTCTTTTTTTCCCGTCATCTTGATTTATCCTCTTTTACCACACTTTTCATAATGAGCAAGAGAAATCTGTTTTAAAGAGCAATATTATTAATAAATTTTAAAATTCATACTGTTCTCATGGGAATAGAAACAAAACATGTATGTCAGGGGTTTTTTTCATAAGGGATCAGACTCCTTTCCAAATAAGATCAAAATCTTAATATCTCCAGTGGAGGAAACAAAGCCATTGATCAGCAAAGTCAGACTATACTTAGACACCTAGATTTTTATGAAGATCTTAGGTGTGTTTTATGGGTTGCTATCAAGCTTAACAGACCAGATCTCATGTTCAGCTCAGGACAAACTTCCCTTGCTGACTGAAAGACTCTAGGAAAATGTATCACAAAATTCAACAAAGCCAAACATGTTTCTTCACTATTTTGCAAATATTTCCTCCTGAACAATGCTGGAGAAAGAACACTGGGCTAGAAAAGCTTTTATCCAACTCAGAATACAAGTTTTTCAAGAAGCAATGTCTTCCAGATCACCATTTTACACCAAAAGAACTCCAAAGTGAAGCCAGTTCTCCCAGACCCGCATGTTATACAACACTAACAGATAGCCTTGTCAGCCCTAAAAGGATAAAAGGGAGAGAAGAACAAAAAGAGACAAGGCAATGAGCAGGGGGTCACCATCCCTGTCCCTTCTTTTTCATTGTGTGGTAATGTGTTTAAGGAGTAAGCATGATGCAATGAGTAGAAGTGCAGTCCTTCTCCAGACTCCTCAGAAGTGTGGCGCTTAGAAATTTAAAGATGCAACACCTCAGAAACAGAGGCGTCATGTTTTTCAAACTACACACACATTCCACATATTTTGATGTCTGTTCATTTTTTATGATCTTGGCTTGTATCTCTGGAAGAGGTCAGAGTCTCCCCAGGGAGGCCAGCCTCACAGTTTGAAGAATGTCTCTTTCTTTATCTTCTTGTCTTATGTTCTGCTTGACTTTAGTATAGAGAATCTGCTAACAGATGTTCTTAATCAAAACTGTCTCCCTGATTACCACAGGGGTCATTTTTATTATGAAATGGTTTTTTTTTAACATTTACAGTGAGCACTTGAGGGGTGGGATATACTCCTGAAAACAAGCAGGATGATTGTTCTATGACAATGAACAAACAAGGGTAAAATGAACAAAAAGGACAAAGGAAACTCAGAGTGAGGACAGAAATCTTCAAATAGTGGTAGAAGTAAAAGTAAAGGCAATAAAATACATATATNTTATTTTTTTTTTTTTAAACCGAAGTGCAACCCTCCTATACCTCTCTATTAGTGAATTCTCTTACACACACAAACATCACAGTTGGCTTCACTGGAATTACCTATCATCTCCCTGGCACTCCTTGTCACAAAGTGTGCTTTTCTTTTACCTCTTGAAATATGTTTAGCTAAGGAAAGTACACTGGTGAGAAGTGCTGTGATAACTATATGGTTTTCACAAATGTTTTAGTCTTTTGAGGGGAGGAAGGTGGTGCTGGAGATAAAATCAAGTAGTTTCTAAATGCTTATTTGTAATAACAAGCCATAAAAAATCTGCAGCAGTTATGTTTCAAATAAGAAAACACCTGGAGAGGATGTTAGCTGGATATTTTATCTTACAATCACTGTAACACCCATACTAATCTAGACACAGAGGATGGGCTTTGATTCGTCTGGTTTCTGCCCCTGAAGAGGTAGTTGTCTATTGTGCAATACAGAATTATGGATTTATTTAGTCTTCGAGTCTACTGACTGATGATTGACTCTAGAGAGTAATTCAACCCATCCTGAGGGAAGTGTTTAAGATATCAGGGGTGACTTTCTTTCATGGCTCTCTCACTGCCTCAGCAGAGACTAAATGCCAGTCCTAGCCTTTGAGATCCACAGAATCAGCCACAGCCCCTGACCAGTCATCTCCTTCATGCATTAGGATGATAAGTCTTGTTCTCCCCTTCACTTCAAACTTTTTGTTTAGCTTCTACAAGGCTGTTTTATTTCCAGTGGAGTTCAGAAGATCCAGGGAGTGTAGCATCTAATGTCTAAAACCAATAGGGGATTTTTCCCTTCACAGCACTCAGCAATGGGAAATGATGTCACTCAGCATGGGTTAAGGCACACTAGGAGGTAATAAAGATACACTTCTTCTATCACAGAAGTCAAAGTTCAAAACCTGCTGCCTTTGCTCACAGGATTCCAGCTAGCATCAGCTTTAGGTTCCCAGCAATGACGCAACAGAAAACAAGAAAGCACAGAACAATGTCAACATCACTTCACACTCTTTTCTTTCTTCTCGCCTATTCTCAGCCAACCTTTGCAAACAGCACCAATAAAAGGAGTTACCTAGCAAAAGATAGCGAAAAATTTGTAGCAGGTGGTACTCAGCCACCTGTGCCAGCCTAAACCATCTGCCACATCCCTGCGAGCAAGGATGGGAGCTGAGTAACAGCTCAGGCACCGACCAAAGAAAATGCAAGGGCTCTGGCTTAAATACTGGAGGACAAGGATTGATTCTTCTCCATGTCAAGTCTCTACACGGTTCTGGTCGTACATCAAATCGCTCTCTCACGACCCTTTTTGCCCGCTGTAGTAATGATCCAGGAGCAGTTCAAAATGGGATTAGTATAAATGAGAATTAGCCCATAAGCTTGAAGTGGAAGTGGATTATTATTACAATCAGTCCCTTGATTAATGATCAGTCAGTGTCTCAAGCCTTATAATTACAGGAAAGAATCCTTGCTTCTGTTATAAAGCAGCTATATCCCTTTCCTTCTGTGAATTTGTACCGGGGACAAACTGCACGACACAGATGATGGGAACAGTATGAAGATAACAAAAACGATGCAGTCTATATTCCTAGCAGACTAATGGCTTTCTGAACTTTATCTGACAGCCTTCCAGGCTTTGCTTAACTCTGGAATGAACATGTAAAAATTTACAACACACCCTGAAATTAATCTGTAATTTAGAAGACAAGCAGCAACCTCCTGTTTGAGCTAATTTATTTACCTGGGAAGGGAAATAGAAGAAGAAGGGTAATCCTTATAAGAGGTGATCTTTGATAGAAGACATAGGTATAATATCCACTTTCATGACAAATAGCAGCACTACTTTTAGCTGCTAATTTCCATGGGTTTACAGGTAAGCTTACCCAGGTAGACTAATTTACAGGGAGCACCTCAAGATCTTGCCTGTGGGCAAGAAGGTGGTCCAAACTGAGTGAGTCAACTGAATGGATGGTCAGCAAATTAAGAAACATGATTGGACACACACTGAGTATGAAATTCAAGTATAAATTTGCATCCTTAATTTTCATAAAATTTTGGATGAAACTTTTCTAAAACAGTTTCCCTTCCTACACTTTCCACGGGTTAATACATTTTCAAACTCTGACTAGAGGAGAAATTTTATGAACAACTAAAGTTCTGACTATGAAGAACAAATTAATTAAAAATAAATTTAGTAATATTTAATATAAATTACTGTATCAGGTTAATTCATGATGTCATGAGTCTCATCTCCATCCAAATGAGTCTGAGACTTTGAACTGGTATGTCTAAACTTTCACCTTTTCTACAAATCA
>VWZG01005623.1:32141-58428 GCA_013396735.1 Grallaria varia
GGGGGGGGGGGGGGAAGGAGGGGAGAGAGACAGATGAGAACAACTTCCAATAAAATAACTCAAAGTTACAAAATATAGCATCACACAGTGGTCCCTCTTTCTTACTGAGAAACTACTAAATAACCTGCACTGGCACTCAGACCCTCCCTCCAGATACAGCTTCTCTTCACTGAGTTTCCCAGTGTTCCCACTCTAATTGCCCTCCTTCCTCTAAGTGATAATATATTTGCCAGTTTTCTGCAACTGTGCTTTTGTTAACTTTATTAATCCTCATCTTCCCAAGATGGCTTGTCATATGTAGTAATGAAAATACACAGTCCATCACCTGGGAGATGATATCTGCTTTTCGTTCACCCCAAAATATGGATGGAATCACCATATCAGCTCTCCACAATGCCAGTAAAAATGCCTTGCTGCTACACTCGCTAACTCAGATAACTGTCTTTTTCTTTCATATTAATGCTAATAGTCTCTCTCTTAGGGATAAACACCTTAGTAATTTTCTCCTAAATGCAGGCACTGAAGCAATCTTCATTGTTAACTGCCTCTAAAACCCCCAAATGTATTTGGTTTATCATGCACCACATAATACTTTTCCCCCATTCTCATTGATATGCAAGAAAGAATAAAGCCAGTTTTCACCTTTTATCACAATTGAATCATAAATGGTTAAAGGGAAAAAAAAAACCAGCTTGGTAAGTACATTTTAGTAAACAGCAGAGATATGGAAAAAGAAAAAAAGAAAAAAGAAAAAAAAAAAAAAGAAAACAATCCACTAGTGAAGAGGTAATGACTGCAGCTGTGAGCAAGGGCTTGCCAGGGATTCAGACATGCTCTTGTCAGCTTTTGTGGGCATCACAGACTTTCCACCTTTTGCAGCAAGACTTGTGCAGCCTTGCAGAAGTAAAGCAGGAGGCTGTGGAGTCAGACACCTCATTGCTCTGATAAATGACTGCAAATTATATTCTGGCTTGCGTATCTATTCCCTCATGATGACTTCCATAACAAGCGTGCTTACCTTAAAAATTTCACCACATCGGTATTTCTCTCCCTGCCCCAGAGCCCTACTCATCTGCAGAGATATAGTTTGAGCTAAGAATCTGAAAAGGGGAGGAAGGAAGAGGAAAACAATCTGCAGAGTGGCTATTTCACACTTTTGTAACATTTAATCAATAGTGTGCTCATTTCTGCAACTGAAATTTAACTCAGTGTTTATCTGAGGAATGTATTCTCTGAGGACCACATAAATCACCACCAAAATGAATGCAAAATACTTGTCTTATAGAGACATGGATTTTGTATTGCTTACAATACTAAAATCCAGTGTGGCTTCGTGACACAAAAGGACTGAGCTGTCATGTACCTGTGACTTCGGCACAAAGGAGATCCTAAAGTTCTCTTTTTTTTTTCCTTTCCATTTGCACAAATATTTGTGGAGCAACGGAGATGGTCAGGTAACATTATGCACACAATTACAGTCATTGGATTGGCATCCATCTGCAGTCCCGGATCACTGCACTAAGTGACATTCCAAGGACTTGTGGGAACAAAGTCAATGCTCAGACGTGGACCATGTGTCACCTCCACTGTGGCCAGTTCCCAAAATGTCTAAGGTTCCTTCACATGACATGCAGCTACTCAACTCTTAGGGATTTCAGTGGGACCGAGTCTTCTCTGTCAAACGTTTTAAGGGGTTTAGCATCACTTCCTGAAGTCAAAATACACTGAAGATTTCATCCAGGTCCATTACTATGATATCTTGGCCTTAAAATAAATCAGGAATAGTTAAACTAAATCTAATTAATTTCTGTTTGCAGAGAAGACACTCATTTTCAGATCCATAGCCTCTGTGTCTACCTAAAAAAACAGGGGAGTGATTTTGACTGCTTTAGAAAAAAAATGAGGACAAAGGCAGAGCTCCAAAATGGTAAATCATGAGGTACCTAAGTTAGATCTGTAGATCCTACAGAGAAATAGAGGGCTGCAGGGCCTCAGAACACTTTCCAACACCTGAGGGGGCTACAAGGGAACAGGAGTGGGACTTTGGACAAGGTCCTGAAGAGACAGGATAAGGAGGAATGGCTTTAAACTCACAGAGGGCAGGGTTAGATTGGATATTAGGAAGAAGTTCTTCCCTGTGAGAGTGGTAAGGCCCTGGCATAGGTTGCCCAAAGAAGTTGTGACTGCCCCATCCTTGGAAGTGTTCAAGGCCAGGTTGGGTGGGGCTTGGAGCGACCTGGGATAGTGGAAGGTGTCGCTGCCAATGGCAAGGGGTTTACAGTCACTTCCAACCCAAAGCATTCTATGATTCTGTGATCCTGAAAGACTCTGAGTCGCTTCTGAGATATGCCAAAATTGCCCAACACCACGCCACAGCTCACCTGCAAGCCCAAAAATTAGTGGAGTCTGACTTCTTTAGCTTACTTTAAGGTGTTAGTCAGGTACCCACTGATTTATTACACAGGTGCAGTCAATGTAGCTACTGCTAGGCTTTTGAGATTTTTTGTCATTTTAAATGAAAAGATTGTTCCCTTGCCATGGTTTGTTTCATGTCATCCCACAGCTCTGATAACAACCTGGAGCACCCCTGGCAACAATTTATTCTCCTCATCCATTAGGCACAAAACAAAAGCAGGCACAAAAATCTATGCAAGCTTTCTCCTATGGAAGTGAGAAAAATACATATCCAAAATGTAGCCTGTTGAGGGAAGAAAGAAACACAAACCACAACTCAGAAAATATTTTGCATTTTCACTATTTTATTGGGTTTCTACTTTGCTCTTCAATTCCTCTGAAAAATCTGGATAGATGCAATAATGTTTCTGAGATGATAAAGGAGAAGCAACAAGCAATTGAGTTCAGAATTTGTTTACTATTTCTGTATTCTTTCGTTGGGGGTTTTTTGTTGGTTTTGTTTGATTTGGTTTGGTTTTGTTTGGTTTTCATTACTGTTGTTTTGGGTTGTTTTGTATTGTGGCAGTGGTGGTGGGTTTCTTTGTTCAGTTGGTGGGGTTTGGGTTTGGGGTTTTGAGGTTTTCTTGGTACTGGTGAATTCCACTTCCACATTCTGGGGCAAAACAATTGAAACTTCCTCTGCAAAGACATCTTTTGGTTTGGGCTTTTCCATTCCCCTCCTGGTAGTGTGAGATAAAAAGACAACTTCAGAAAGCCCCTTCCAGTGATTTTTCTCATGGAATTTTGCAGGTTAAAGACTTGGATGATTCAGATAAGACTACGTAACTTTTTGCTTCTGTTCTCTTTGTCTAGAGGCATCACCATTCAAAGTGTTAGGTAAAGAAACCAGCAGGTACAGAATAGCATAGAAGGCACTTTTTGAAAATTCCAGTTATTTTGGACAACCAACATTTCCTGAGAAGCATTAACACCCTGCTCTGAAAAAGATCCTTCTCTTGTTCATTTGTTCAGGTGAAAAGGTGTCCTTGTTTTCTCAGCATTCAAGACAACATTTTAGTCCCGGAATTACCTTTATGATGTGAGCTTTGTGAAAACTGATAGAGGTAGAATACAGTTTTCTGCCCACTGGAGTCCCTGGTTTGTGTACAGCTGCGGAGTAACAAGTAGATTTTCCTAGCAAAACTCTGTAAAATGGGATTCCTAGTGAGATTATCTAGGACAGTCACATATATACAAAGAAATCAGGACACACTTAAAGTATGCCCAGTGTCTGCTGAAATTTCAAAGTACTTCAGTGACATTGAGCAGTGGAAAAAAAAATGCAGAATAGTTTCCAATGCTGGAAGAGAAGGCAAATTTAAATTATCGTCATCTTGTGTAGGACCTGGATGAAGCTTGTCCATATGGGATGTGTTCATATAGCTGTTTTCCACACAATGTATACCAGAACAAACTAAACCAACCAAGAAAAAGCCCCTAAAAAACCCAAATAAAATAAATAATAAATTTAAAAAACAACAACAAAACAAACAAACAAAAAAACCCCAAACACACAAGCAAATACTACAAGGAAAACTTTAGAAAGAATTAAAAAGAATTTTGCCACTTTTATAAAAATTTGTAATAACATATTTTCTTCTTTTAAATGCTCTCACTTTAGTTAAAAAAATCAATCAGCTGCATCACTGTATATTTATCTGATTTTGGAAGTTATTAGTTAAAGAAAGACAAAGAACAGTGAGAGAGAAAACTTATCAAGAGAAAACAAAACCAAAACCAACCAAACAAACAAACAAAAAACAAAACAAAACAAACAAAAAAATACTTTCTTGGAAGAGAATAGAAAACACTGGAAAATATTCCCGCACCTGCAATATGAAACTCCTACCACTGACTTTCCTTAAGTGGAGTGGAAGAGAGGAGCAGGAAATCAGTATTTTCAGACTCAATTAGTGGTGATGTTCACCCTAAATCCTTGCTCCTTGCAATATGTTATTGTACCTCTTTGACAGAAAGATAAATGAAGACCTAGAAATACAAACTGATCCACCCTTTATTGCATCATGATTCACTCATCGACAGGGATGAGAAAGGAAGTTGGGAATTTTGGTCACCAGTTGCCTGTTCTTTGTTCACTAATATACTCTATTTTTTGACAGTATGTGCCTAGATCTTTTCCTACTGAAGCCAAATAATATTTTGCCCATAATTTGAAGGAATTTGATGCCAGGTCCGCAATTTCATCTGTGATTTATTGTAGCTGTTGAGTTTTTTCCCTCAGTATCTGAGCCAAATAGGTGTTTCTTCAAAATCTGTCCATTGCCAAAGAAAATGACTAGGTCAAGGGAGAGATTTTAGTTCTTCACAGAAAGTACAGAGCAATTTGTCTTGAGAATCCATGAAATTTTCAGTGCTATGAGTTTGACATAGGAAGTATGTCATCAACAGCCTGTGAAACAACAAAAAACTTAAAAAGAAAATAAAACTAATGTTCTTCCCCTAATACACTGTGTTAATGGCTGCTGCTTACTTCACTACCCCTATGCTTTAAAAATAAAATGGATTTCATTTACGCAGCACAGTACCTGGCAGAAAGTGCACTAAAATTATTTTCCCCTCATAAGAACACATTGTAAAGGCACATTAAGACATAATTATTGCCAAAAAAGGCATTTTACATTTCCTTGAGATAAGCTTCGGTAGTGTACTTTGAAATTTGACTTCCATTGATTCGGGATTAGAGGAGCACATTTAGATAATAAGCAGAAGGATCTCAGATAACAGCCAGAGTGAATCATCGGACTACAGTGTTTAGTCTGAGAAAGTGTGTTTATCTGAAGGGCTCTTGGGACTAATACAGTTCCCCTTCAAAGCTTGAAGCAGGGGGTAAGAATCATAGTCCTGCAGGTTGGCAGGATAAACATGTCCTGTGATTTGCTAGCAATTTGAGAGACGGATTCCAGCACAGAGAGCACTGTTGTTGTCAGGTTGAAAAGTGTCTGCCTGGAAATGAATTCATGCGCACACAGACCCAGACAAAGGAAAATCTCCCTGAAATGGCATGCCATCACATTTTAAGGCCAATTTTTCAAGTCTCTGACTCACACCGGGGAAATATACTGGTGCATGAAGTTTATCATAAAAAGCCCACATTTTAGGAAACAAAAATTGGTGCAATAATCTCGAAATGTACTGTCTCACTGACAGGTACAGAAATCCATATTTCTGAGTATTTGCCTGCTTTGTGTCTGAAAACAATTTTGCCTTTTTTAATAGAGTCATAGAGTCATCTCAGATTGGTTTTCAGTGAAGGGAACTCTGCTGCTCCTTTAGTGTTCGGCGTGAGGGCTGAGCAGAGAGATTGGGTAATGTGTTATACAGAGGAAAGCTGCAGCAGGAATAAAAGCTCCTGTGCCAGTCAACAGTTTATAAATACAGCAGGAGAGATAACTGCTGTGCGTGCTCCATGAGGAGCATACTTCTGGGCTGCTGAAGTAGCAACATGTTTTTAAGCAAGAAGAGAGGGTGAGAAAGTGCAAATGAACAAACAGGAGGTTTCTACAGCTCTGTGGGGAGGTTTTTTGTGTGTGGTTGGAGGAGCTGGGGGTTGTCACTCTCTGAGAATGATTGTGAAGGGAACTGAACACAGAATAAGGAGCTTGAGGTATGAGTGTCCTTTCATTTGCACCCATAAGTTTGCTGGAGATCAAAGAGATTATGTCAGTTTAAATCAAATATATGTAAAAGCAGATTAGTTTTACGACAGATAAGTAAAGAGAAATCCCAGAATCACATCCCCCAACACCACTTCCAAACTCAATGGACAGAGGCACATGGTGAATTTCAAGAGAGTTACTCAAAAATTGTCTCATGGATCTGGAAGAACAAAGAAGTTCAGGCTATCTTAGCAGATAATAAGTTGCCTTTGCTTTATGTTTCCATTATGTTTTCCCTATGTACTCTGCACGCCATATTGCAGCTAGCCTTGAGATTTTTGAGACTTAAAAGCTAACAAAGTAAACTTCCTCAATTTTGTAAATGTAAATGTGATCTCAACCTCGCCTTCACTCTCTGTGCGGTTTTATTTGCCTTTTTTTTTTGTTTGGGTTTTTTTGTTTGGGTTTTATTGGCAGGGCTTTGGATGTTTTGTGGTTTTTTTAAGGTTTTTTGTTTTGGTTTTTTTGGTTGTTTTTTTTTCTTTTTCTTTGTTTTTTGTGGGGTTTTTTTCTTCATTTCCTTGCTTCACAACAGGCTTTCAAGCTTTTTGGTAGGAACTTCTCAAGTAAGGTCTGCTTATGACAACACTGCTACGAGGAGCTACAACAGCAATACCCGCTCTAGAACCCTCTGCAGTAAACATAACCTTATTCTGTCTGAAGCTGATTGTGCTGAGCGAAGACAGGCTGCCCAGCTGGCAGGTGTAGAGGGTGGTGAAAGCAGGTGTAGTGAGTTCAGTGAAGCTTAACTACTTACACAAGCCCTAAGTCTCGTTAAGAAAATGCCTCTTTTTGTACTATCCTAGTTATAGTGGCTGGGACCAGTTTATCACTGTGGGAATGTAACTGGAACTGCATATTTCATACTCTCTCTGCCATTTATCATGAACTGTTAATGATGCATTGTTTGCAGCAGCTGCCCAGGACACACCTGACACCTCAGGCTATGAACTGGGTGCATGAGAAAACAGAGATAAGAGGGTTCCCTGTCTTCACACCGATGATTCAGGTGTGATAACTCCCCTCTGGGAATCATTAACACCTTCACACCCAACCTGAGGGGTCATGTCTGCTGATGGGCCATCAAGTAGACCAAAATATCCTGTGACTCACTGAGTAAATTGCCTATTGTGAAACACCTCACCCTGGGAGAGGTACTGGGTGTTCCTATCTGAACCCAAGCTTATATATGCTTGGGGTTTGGGGACTTGGGGCACCACTTGTCAGATTGAGAGGAGGACCAGAACCTCAACAGGACTGCAACTACCACTCTCAACCAGACTGTGACCACCAACCTTCTGGAAGTAAAACAGGTTTTCCTTTTCTTTTTGCTTTGGACTCAAGGGGACCACGTGGTGCTCAGCACAGGGGCTGGTGAGCACCATATTGTTTGTGCCCCAGGGGGCTGGGTTGTACAACTGGGTTTTGACGGCTGACACCAATTTTTCCTTTGTATCAGTGTATCTATTGTAATCTTTTTATTAAATTGTAGTTCTGACTTCTAAACTCTTTTGAGTTGGATTCACTTCTCCTGCCGGTTTACTTTTAAACCAGCACATGTACCTTCAGTGGAAAAACAGCCTTGGAAGAGCAGAAAAGAACAAAGCATGATATATAAAATACAGATCCAGGGTTCATGGAGCATTGGTTTGCTTCCTGAGAGGAGTAGTTGGTCGCATATATTAGTGTCTATGTATATGCATGAGAAGATGAAGTTCAGTAACTAAATGGGCTATACTAAGGGTTTATTAATGTTTCTGGTTCTCCCTTTATTTGAGTGTTTTTTGACTTCAGAAAACTGAGAACCATAAATGTATTCCTGAAGCACCATCCATGTTTTTTAGTGCTTCAAACTGTATCTACCAGTTAAAATACCAGAGATTTTTATCCAGTGTCAGGTGTGAAGACACATGCGGATGTTTACCTCATTGATAAAAAAGAACTATATGAATTATTACTAACTTATTTGGCCAGTGCTGATATGTTCAATTAATACATAGGTACAGCAGGGAAATAAGAAAATATTTGTTGAAACTTATCCTCGAGCACAACGAAAAAATACATTAACTTCAGTTGGTTTCTCTATTGACTCCCTGTGTTTTGCAACTAGGGGTGAATTACAGTTGTAGCGCCTTGATCTCTTGAGGTGATTAAAGTCATTATTCAAAGTTGATGATGAAGTATTTATGACTGCGAGGGCGCCCAGAGAAATGAGATTTCCACTACATGATTTAGAAGCTGTAACACCATCTCCAATTTAATGTAAAACCAAGGTAAAAAACCCAGAGGACACCATCAGAGCACACATCCTCAGCAGCACAACTGGGTGCTTTGGATTTTTAACCTGAGTCACCAAAGTCATAGCAGAATTTCAGTGTGAGCTTCACTGAGAGCAACATTAAGTCCTCTGTGAAGAAAGAGGCTATTTCGGCCGTTGACTTCAATGGGAGTTGGATTAGGTCTTGATTTATTCTGGAGCTGTGTAGTAGAGAGGCAACAAATCCAAAGATATCTGCAAAGACAAGCAGCTAAATCCAGGACACTCAGAAGGGACAGCTCCTGAAAAAATAGCGGGGATGGAAAGTGGGAAGAGCTTCCTAGCACAGAGACACTGGGGTGTGTTTCAGTGAAGACAGCCTGCACTGGAACAACAGGGAAATTCAAAAGAGAGATTTTCTCATATGAGTTCAGCTCAGTAGAATCAATCCAGCTGAAGTACAATATCCACGCCCAGGCCATACACTGGCCTGGGATGATGTACCTGCAGAGTGTGGTGCTTCTGCCACAGGTCTCTGGGTAGGAAGAGGAATGGCTGAGGGAACAAGGGAGGCTTAAATTGGATATCAGGAAGAATTTCTTTACTGAACGGGTTGTCAAGCATAGGCACAGGCTTTCTAGGATAGTGGTGGAGTCACCACCCCTGGAGGGATTTAAAAGATATGTGAATGTGACACTTGCGTACATGGGTTAGTGCTGGGCTTGGCAGTGCTGGGGAATGGTTGGGCTTGTTGACATTAAAGATATTTTCCAACCTTAAAAATTCTATGACTCTATGAAATATGTGCACCAAATTTTATTACTTGGTCATTACATGTCATGAACCTCTACTATTATGGATGTTTTGGCTCCTTCTAGAAACAAATCTTAAAACTCTCCAGCTTTTCCCTACTATTATTCTCACCAGCTTTCACTGAATTTTAACTGCATTTTTCTGACTCTGTTTCTTTCCTTACATATAAGACCATATACTAACCTACCTACATAAGTGGAAGAAATTCTCGTATGAAACTTCTTCTTCATTATCACATATGAATCTTTATTCCCTGGCTGATGTTCACTTGTGTACATACGTGTTATGGAAATCGCAGAATCATAGAATGGCTTGAGTTGGAAGGGGACTTAAAGATATTCTTGTTCTACTCCTCTGCCATGGGCAGGGACATCTTCCCCTAGAGCAGACTGATCAAAGCCCCATCCAACCTGACCTTGGACATTTCCAATAATGGGGCAGACACAGCTTCCTCTGGGAAACCTGTATACATACACCATGTGACACTTTTGAGATTAAGATCTTTTCTTTCTGGGTCAGCGTTTGATATTTAAATATAATGTGGGTAATAAGATCATTAATTTGCAAGTAGGCCAGAAAATTCCTGTAGTATATATAAAAAAGCAGGAATGAGAAAGATATAAGAGAAATTAATGACAACATTTATTCATTCAATCCATTATTGTGATTGAAGTTCCTGCATACGCAAGAAAAAGGAACAAACAGGTTTTTGTCTATTCCTCATTTAAACTTCTCTGTCTCTGGTAAGCTTTGGACATTAAATTATGCTATACTGCACCACTTCTTTAATCTTCTCCTTTGCTAATTCCTCTGTGTTATTCTGTCACTGACACCTTTCTGTTTGAATTGAAAACCTTGTTTTCAGCTCTGTGACCCATAAATCCAAGGTTAAAATCTTTGAGTTTATCTCTGACTGAATGATTCACATTGGAAAACTACTCACCTGTCCAGCGGTGTCTAGAATGTCCAAATAGGCTGGTTCATCATCAATTCGGACTTGAGTTTTATAGGCATCCTCTGAAAAACACCATGCAGTTTGGTTAAGCATATGAGTGGCTCAGAGAATGGAAAATGAAATAGCTTTGCTAAATTGGAGTAGGGTTTTCAAAAGCTCTTCAGTCTGACCTAACTTTGCTTTATTTCAAGGCAAAAAGTCCCTTTTTGAAATTCTATCACCACTACAAAGTATTAGCAAATGAGAGTCTTTTCTGTCACGCTACCTTAAAAGACAAAACTTAAATTTCCCTTTCTTTAAATGGGTTATGAACTACAGGTTCTGTTTAAATCACAAAGATTCAGAGATGCCATGCTGGTGCTATGCAGCAGAGTGGTTTTTGCTTACCACGATGATCCTTCCACAGAGCTTTTTTAGCACACATTTTCATTTTTAAAATTGTCTAAATTATTGGGATAAACTCCCTATATCTGAGGGGGGCTTCTGGCTCAGGTGTATCAGAGCAATTATTTAAATTCTGTATATCTCCAGAGAAGCTGAAAATAGATTTTTTAAAAATAAATTCTGTAATCTATGTCCTCACACATCATATCTGAGGGTGAAGGAGGAAAAATTCTACTTCATGGACTGTTTCCTTAGCTCATGATTTTGTCAGCCTAAGTTTAGAATAAGAAATGCAAACAGAACGTAAATTCCTATTTGCACAAGCTGTTTTCCTCACATTTCAATTTCATTCCCCTCTTAACATTTGTATTTTCTTCGTAAGATTAAAAGGAGCTTAGATACCGGGCCATGTTTATACTTGAAATAGTCTTGGAAATTATCTGTGTTGTTTAATTAAACAATAATGCAGAGCAGCCTGAGTGGGTTTTGTGAGTGACATTATGCATTGGCTGTGCACTCGGGCATGAAGACAAGACAAGTGCCTTTGATGTATCTGAGAAGTGTCATTAATCATCATGAGCATATGGCTGGGCCTGTCCTAAGAGTTAATTCTGCCAGAGAACCTCAGGACTAGGCTCTCAATAAGCACTGAGATAATATTAGGATTATAATATGGGAATATACTGCAGGTAGTAGGAATTCTCAGGACATTACAGTTTGTGCTGTAGTATGTATATTGCATCATACAACGCTTTCTAAAAGGATGTAAAAGCCTGTTTTCTAACTGCACAAGGGAAAAACTAAAGCATTTGGATGCAAATTATTCTGGGTCGTTTTAACTCAGGACCCCTCCTATGCAGTCAGAGGGTTGTCATCTTTACTGTCATTAACACATACAATATTTTCCATGACTCTCCTCTGTGCTTCAGGCCTCAGCTCAGCAAAGTAATGAGCACACACCTTGCTTTAAACGAATACTAACCCACTTGATACTAGGATGGCCCATAGGCTTAATTAATTGTGTGATACATTGCCTTGCCAGACCACTCCAACCAACAGATGTTTTGGTTAATAGATCTTTTTGTAGGGATGGCTGAACAAGAAACTCTGTGCCAAAGAAGGACCATATAAAAGGAATTGGGCTACTTGCAGTTTAAGTAATCTATTATCACAAGGCAACAACATCTGCAGACTATTTATCTTCATTTTATTTATTTATTTTTTGTTTTTTATTAACTAAAAATGGAAAGCAAAATACGAAAATATATAAAATCAATCACAGTATTACCTTCATATGAACTCAATTAATACTATCAAGTATTATTAATGTAATTCCATGCAGGTGGGTGCTCATTTACATTACATTACCGCATACATAATTAACATGTGACTTGCATAAATTTAGCTTGCACTCTTGGCCCTGCAGCTGGATTCTCTGAAGCCAACGGTCCTACTCCTCTCTTCACTTAGACCAATGTGAATTTTAATACAGCAACTTCAAAACAGTTAATGCACAGAGTAATTTACCTACTTACATTTAAGCTGGATAAAAATGAAGCTAGACAGATCCTGCCTTATTTGCTAAGGAAATTAATTAGGAATTCAGTTAGTTTTAACTAGAAGACCCACTGGCCTCTGAATATAAGTCACAGCTTTCAGTAAATAAATGTAAGACATCTACCCTGCTGAGCTTCTCCAGGTGCACCCCAATATCACGTCACTGTCATCAGCAAAGATTCAACTCTTGAAAGCTGGACACAGACCATGTTTGTAACCCTTTTACTTTGCAGAGATAATGCTGAATGCACAAACACATTTTGTCATTTTCATTTATTTTGTTTTCCCAAACTACTGACCTTAAAACATTTCACAAAGAAGTGCCAGAATCACGGTCCTATTTTTATTATTGATAAATGCTAAATGTCTTCAGCTATGGTAGGGAAACATGTCCTGTTGAGCATTGACCAAGCACATGAATCTAAATGGTTTTCTAGGCAAATGAATTTGGAAAATGCTTTTCACTTACAGGATTTGCATTTGCCCCAAGAAATGAAGAGATAAAACAGGAAGGAGATATGACTTTTCTTTGTAACATTGTCTCTCTGCATACGTGCAAAAAGCAGGATAATACAAATAATACAGAAAAGTTTAAAAATGTCCTCAAATGGGGTATGTTAAGCAGGGTTATTCCCATGCATTTGAATGGAAAATAGAAGGGAGTTTTAACCCTTACTTAAGGCACATATTTAAGAGGAAGTTCTAAAGCCCACACTTACCAAGAAAATCACTATCTTGAGTCAATCCCCTCACACCAGAGATCAGATGGTAGCAGCCACTAATGAACAAACACCTTCTTAATGCTCAAACACAACCACTCTTTTGAAAGGCACTATCGTTTCATTTATCCTGCAGATTCACTGATCTCCTGGGTTAGTAGGATGATGTATTCCTTCTAAGACAGGACGATGCATAAATTGAAAACCATGTTTCCCCATATCATGCCATACGGACCAAAGAGACAAAACAAGAGTGGAAGAGTACCATTTAGTCCTGCTCTCTGCTGGGATTTCATCTCAGAAAATAATATAAATAGAAGTTCAGCTCCCTTTCCTGTCTATTACACAGGCAAACAACTTAATTATATTCAGACTACAGGGCAGAGGCATTATCCTGGAAAGAAACCACTTCCCACAGAGATCCAGATTTGGATGTATCTGTAAGCTGGACCTAGCTAACGTTTTAAGTTTGTTCATGGCTATAATGTTAAGCATAAACCCTGGATATCTTCATGTGTTTCCCACAGGATTTCAGAATGGAATACTATGTGGATATTCTTTTTATTCCAGGCAGCATTATACACATTATGGCCATGGTAAGGAAAGAGATGCCCTGAGACCCTGCTGTAAACGGCAGGAACATGCTGTCTGCTTGTGGACAAAGAAGTGAAGGTGTTCCACTGATATACCATGTGAGTGTATATAAAAAACCCAGCAACGTTTTTATCATGAACACTGACAAACTCACTCTCTAATATCTTTAAAAATTATTCACATTATTACAAATTATGTCTGGTGTATTTACACTACTCAGAGTGTTTGACTACTCTACATTTTATTTCACCTAATTAGTTTATAATATCAATATAATACTCCTTTTAAAGTTAATTTGGAGACTGCTAAACCACACGAATCTGTACTTTACACCCTACAGCTCTAAAGAGGGATATTTATTAAAAGGCCAAATTCCACCTTCTGCTTCAGTAAAGCATTAAGACAACACACAAAATAGAGACAAGAATACTAATCAGACATCAGGTAATAAATAAGACTATAACTAATTTTTTTTATATTAATTTCAAGATTAATCTTCTTCTTTGAGGCTAACTGTAAAGTCTCATATTTTGTTTTACAGCAGAAAGATAGAGTATTATAAGAAAAAGACTGTGAATAGAGTTTGTTGATATTGTTGTGAAATCTAACTGTGTTTCAAACACTGACTGCAAGAATGAGCATTTTTTGGGATACCAAGGAAAATGAAACCAAAGTCCTGCATCCGTGCAGTCTGAATAATACATGAATATATGAACTGCATAGTTAAAGAGAACTCCTTTTTTTTAAGCCACATGTAATATGGACTTCTTTGGAATCTTATTTCCTATACAGATAAAAATAAAAATGAAAATAGATAAAAAATTCATTTAAAGGAAAATACTATTTGGCTTCAATTATTACTGACCATTTACTGTTTTAGAGGGTGGGGAAAAAAGCAAACAGAGCTCCAAATGTTTTCTGAATGGCATTTTTTTGTTTGTTTGTTTTTTAATTTTAATTCTTTCCCCCTTTACTAAATATCTCATTTAAACCAAGAAAGCATTTTTATTTTTTTTAACTTCTCTTTCTTAATTGTTTGATTGCTCTTTACAGAAAAGAAAGGACATTTCATTAAGCCTTTTGTTTCTGGGTGTTTTTTTAGTTGGTTGGTTTGTTGGGGTTTTTTTGTTNACTGACCATTTACTGTTTTAGAGGGTGGGGAAAAAAGCAAACAGAGCTCCAAATGTTTTCTGAATGGCATTTTTTTGTTTGTTTGTTTTTTAATTTTAATTCTTTCCNACAGAGGTATAATCATTAATGCAAGGTTGTGTTGCAATCAGTTATCTTAGCACTGGAGAAGCTGCGTTCATAAAAAATATATCAAAGCATTTTTTCAGCTATGAGCAGGTGACTGCTTCGTGACAAATAGATTTGGATGGTGTACAATTTAAAAGGGAGCTGGAATGGGCTTTTCATCTGCATTACAGACAAGTTCCAGTCCCTGAAATATAGGTCAGATGCTTTTTTCTTCCATTTGTTAATTCTGCTTTTATGCCTTCAAAATAAATAGTCTCTCCTCTTCTCTGGCTTATACAATATTGATTACAGTTAAAACTGATCAGATTCACATATATAGATGATCCAAAATATAGTTTGTTTGGCTGAGGAGGTGTCAAACCAGCAGAAGGAATCCAAGCTCAGTCAGCCACACCTGGAATTCTGCCTCTTCTTGTTCTCCCTGTGTGCCAAAGAAACAGCAGGAGACAGAGCACTTGGTGTGCTTAGATTATCCACTACAAACGCATATTAATTTAGCAGTGCTCCTGAATGTAGGACGGTCATGAGTCTTTGGCTGGATGGGTGCAGTTTCTATTTACAGCAAGGAATTTTTGAATAAAAGGAGTGGATGAACAGAGACATAAACCGCTATACCAAATACTACACATAAGCTCCTTCTATTTGAGATAAGAATATGCATGTTATAGGAATTACCCACCAAAATACATCGGTATTACAACCTCCCTTAGCATATCATTATTTTCCTGGAGTATTGGTGTTTTATAATTTGGGTGAGAATTGCTATCAGCATTTTGCAGACAAGGACACCAAGTCACAGAGGGTGCCTTCCTATGAGCTATGCACACATGATAAGCAATGGATGGTTTAGAAGAGTAGAAATGACAGATTTGATTTCCTTGTATTCTGTAAATAGTCACGTGGATAGCAGTAGCCTTTAAAATAATGCAAGTAGGAATATTACTACTAAACTAGTAACTACAATATGTAAATATTCCTGTTTTGTTACATCATTCTACATAATATCTGCAATTAAGAATACTTCAGATTATTCTTTTCAGTGATGCTGTTTTTCATCTCTCAGCATTGAACTGCATTTGCCATTAAACTGTCATTTGTGTAGCTTTGCCAGGCCTTTGTCAGATCCTTCAGGTTTTTCTCAGTTTCATGTTAACAGCACAAGTTGCCTTCTCCTGCCTATAAAAGTGGTAGTAACAGACAACATCATCCCAGAAGAATCTTGATGATAGTTTGCAGAAGAGATTTGATCTCCCAAATCCAACAGACAGAAACACTTCCTTCAGTAACTACACACTATGAACATCTCAGCTGTTTCTATGAAAGAGAAACAGGTAAGTAATGTAGCATTTAATGCAGATATTACCTCTCTGCTAGCCTATAAAAAAAAAAAAAACTAGTGTAGGCCTTGAGGAAATTAAAATAGTCTGAGAAAAAACAAAGCATTATTCACATTAAGTGCTTATCGTAAAAGGAATTCATACATTTATTCATTATACATTCAGTTGCATGATGAAAAATACAGTACTTTCTATCTCTCAGTTTTCATTTTAGCATTCAAATTACCATAAACATATTTTCAGATAGAATACTAAACCAAGGTTTTGGCCACATATGTCTTCAGAAAATATTCTGTAATGATGTTTTCAAATGGCTTTGCTAAATTCAAATACATATCACTGTTGTACATTCCAGCTCTCCTTAATTTCAATGGAAGACACAATTTATTTAGCCTTTGTTCTGTTTCATGATGTGTTTTTAACTAATTATTGTGCTGTTTTAGAGGTTTCTGTATCTTCAAGGGCACATAAAATCTAATCCTTGAGTGCTCACGGGCACAGGTTGCCCAAAAAAGCTGTGGCTGCCCCATTCTTGGAAGTGCCCAAGGCCAGGTTGGACCAGGTTTGGAGCAACCTGGGCTAGTGAAAGGTGTCCCTGCCCATGGTAGGGGGTGGAATGAGATGATCTTGAAGGTCTCTTTCACTGAAAACCATTTTATGATTCTGTAATTCATAAGATAAATGATGATTTCACTCAGTAAAGATACAGACAGAAAGGGGGGAAAAAAAAGAAAAATAAAAGTGCCTCCATTCCCTAAGTTTGAAAACAAAAGAGCAGTACAACTTTTAGTTGACTTTGTCCTCCTAACATAAGCACTGTTAATATCTTCAATGGAAAGTAGAAGCATAATTGGAATATGATTAGATCCTCAAATAAACCTCTGCACTTAATCCTAATCAACGAAAAGTTGTATCTCAATACTTGGAGGGACACAGGGCACAGAATCATAGAATTGAAGACTGGTTTGAGTTTGAAGGGACCTGAAAGAATCTCATTCCAACCCACCTGTTGTGACATCTTCCACTGGTTGCTCAAAGCCCCATCTAACACAGCCTTGAACGTCTCCAGGGATGGGGAGTCCACAACCTCTCTGGGTAACCTGTTGGGCATCCAGAATCTTTCCAGCAGAATAAAAACTTTAGTTTAGGTCCAGTGAGTCCTGTGCAGCTCTTGCTATTGGTTATTAGCAGTTTCTAACTGGACCATCTTCATCATACTCTTGTCTCACTCCTTTACCTTAGTCTCTGGCTGCATCTGTTTCCAATAATTCAGCAAAAACCTTCCTCAGCCTAATGGGCATTTCTGTTCAGTTCTCACCTCGCCACAGTGCTCCTCTCCTAATGCCATTATGTATCTGTCTTAAAACAGCTGCTCTCAAATTAACTTTCTCCCTCGTGTTGGGCTGCCTAATGTTTCAGACCTGCGCTCTGCAGGGCAAGATCGAACTGCTGAAGAAGCCTGATTGATTTTCAGCCATGGATGTGTACATGCCAGATTTTTTGGTGACCTGAAATGCACCCAATGCCTTGAAAATCAGGAAACGGGTTACACATTGCACTTTTTCTTCTTTTTACTTTTTTTTTTTTTTTTTTTTTTTTTTTTTTTTTTTTTTTCCCAGTTGTGCCTATAGATATATACAAGCAGCCCTTCTTTTCTCCAGTGTCAGCTTGCAGTTTCATTACTGTGGTACCCTTTCATTCTCTGCTGAAAAGCACAGGAAGCAAAAGCAGCTTAATCTCACTTAGTCTATGGTAAGCAGAAAAGAAAAAAAAAGCAGGCATTATCTGTGCTCTAAAATGTTTTTTGTGTGGTCAGAATTCTAAGTGAATTTAACTCTGAGCCAGTTAAATCTGGTTTCTCTTCTCCCTTTGGGTCCTCATGATCATAATGTTCATTAACAGAACAATTGGAAAAGGAGACAATGGCAGGCACAGCTTTCAAGAAGAACCAAAATTAAGAGTGATTGTTCTGAACAACGTTGCATGGGGGATTTTATTCTACACGCACTAATCGAGAAGGATACAAAGCATAACGTATAACAGAAAATTCCGCGTAAGATACCCACTTTCATGCAAAGGAGTAAAAGAATATAAGACCTTAGTAGCCTGCAATACACTCATTGCTGCCTTGTCTGGACATACAGCACCTTCCACACAGTCAGATCTCTGTCACCAGGGCTCAAAGTTTTATAACAGTAAATGTGAGCATAACACCTTCAGTCTGCACTCATGGTAGCAAAAGCACCTTAGAGAACAATCAAAGTACTGACATTTTCCATCCCCATGAGGTTCTTCACTGCAGGGAGATTAGATGTATACACATATATTTGATATCTGTGTACAGTTTTGTGTGTTTGTGTATGTACCTGTGTATTCAAACACAGAGAGACATGCAACACCAAGAGTATAGTAAATAAATCCCTGTGTGGATTAGCTGAAATATTTAAAACTGCTTATCTAGTGCTGCAAAAATATTAGGACCAGGAGCAGATTGAAAATTAAACACAAAAAACCCCAACAATATAAATATAGCCTGCTATAGAAACATAGGCAATTTGTATAATACTGCGCTATATGATATTTTTTTACTGTTCGCAGAATTTTATTTTCTACTTGCAGAAAAGAATTTTCCCCGTTAAAATACAATTTTTATTACTTCAAGTAAAATGCACTTCACGAGGCCTCATGGAAAACAGAATGTTTACAAGTTCTGATCAAGATTAAATTACAATTTATACAACCAAAATGCTGTCTAGAAAACAGTGCACCCCTCTTCCTTCATTTTTAGAAACGTGAATGGAGAAGCTCTTTCTCACTGAAACATATTGTGAAACATAAGATTCTTCTGGATATAGTATAGGTCACCTCCTTTAAATGATGGGCTTCTGCTTAGAGGTTGGGATACAGGAGGTACTTTGATAAAAGACTGACAAATTCTGTTTTAATAATTCAGCTCACTGCAGCATCTATCAGTCCCAATGCAAATGCTTTTACGAACAAAACCCCATTTATGATTTTAATCTGAAAATATGCACATATGTGACTAAATCTGTACAAACTATTATATAGAATATAACTTGTTGTCTAGAAAACTCCATCAGATCTTCATCAGACCTTTTAGTGCAATCCTACACACATGCTAAATTTTATTTGGAGTGTCCCACCCATGTGAATAAGATTGTTTTTCTCAGAACCAGCTCTTGCAGAGAAATTACCATTTCTCTATGAAAGTAAGCAATTTTGCAAGTCAAGGCTAAAGATAACTCAGGCAAACCTTTGCACTTGCTGTTATAAATCCCTTGCAATATAGATAATGCTACTAAATATTTAATAAAGGCATATCATTACTTTCTCTGCTTCCAGAAAAATGTCATTTTATTCAAAGGTGTACATGAACAAAGTGAACAAAGTACTCCTGTTTAATCAAAACATGATAATTAACAGGAGTCCAAGTACCCTTATCTTGGGGAACAAGAATAGCAGGTAGCAATTTCACTACTCTTTCAAGTCCGTGATTGTGCTACTGAGTGGAAGGATCTGACAGCTACGAATTCACTTCTTGTCATTTCAGGGGAAGTAATTAGCAAGTTGACTACATCCACATGGCTATTAGCTTGGATGGTGCCTTGGATTTAGTAAGGTGTAGATGGCTGCCGGCTTCCATGAAAGAAAGGTTAATGGAAACATTTGTCCTGTGATGATAAATTTTGAATTGAGTGTGATAAACCATCCACCTCTACAAAGCCACGGCAGGAGTGTCTCTTTCAATTTCAAAAATAATCTATGGAATATTTTTATTAAGCATGATATACAAGTTATATGTAAGCAAGTTTTCCCCATTTATGAGCTGCAAGTCTCACTTCAGCTCCTTCAGAGTTCATGACTCTAATCTTAATTTTAATCACTGTATGTGGGTTTTGACACCTATAGCAGATCCACTGGGATAAGGCCACAGAGTGACTTTGATGTTCATGTCACCCTTAGTCACCTAAGTCCCAGGACCCAGCTGCCACATAACCTGGCATTCCAGCCCACTTTAGCCCTAGGAACATTTAAGAGTATTACTTACCCAACTAACATGAGATGCAGACGTTAGGGTGATAATCATGCCTTAGACCTTTGTACACTTATGTTATGAATTCAAACCTACAGCACTAATGATTTCACAGTGGTTTATAGTTCTGGATGAACATAAAACTCGCCTGTTGTAATGTCACCAGGCAGATGGATGCTTTGTTCACGCCCAAAAGCAGTCAGAATCTACAGATTAGGAGCTCAATTCCTGGGATTATATGAGAGGTTCAACGCAATGAAAGTGTGTCAACGAACCTCCACTGTAAGAGAGCAGAGAAGAACCTAAGAAGGAGTTGTCCTAGTATTCTGTATTAGGTCAGTGTTAGGGTATCACTGAAGAATGGAAGAGCTCATCTCTCAGAATGAGCTCTTCTGCCAGAAGAGACAGCCTTCAACTACTTTTTGCTGCTTCAGTCTATTAGATGAATCAATCAGAGATGTGGTATGTCAAAACTGGGGAAATTAAAGATTGTTGGATGGAGTCAAACCAAAATCACCCATTGCTGAGTATACTTCATACTGCCTGTATGAAGTTGATGTGGAGAAAAAATAGGCTATTTTGTGTAGAACAGGCAAAAATATTTTAACAAGGTTTTCTATTCTTGGCTGACTCTTTCTACATTTTGAAAACAGTAGATATCATTATGAAATAACTTTAATAAAATTGTTTTGTTATTTTCATTATTCCTACTATTACTATTAAAAAATCCTATTGTCACCTTTATAAGAAAATACTTTTTTCTTCCTTGTTCAATTTTAATCTGACTAATCAGTGCTTAAGAAGAGCAAACACAAGGTCACTTTCCTATACAGTTTTTTTCGCTAATTTCTTCTATATATATTTTGGAGATACACAACTAATCTGGGAGGTTTCTAGAAGAAATAAAATGGTAATATACAACTGATCCTCCACTGACCCTTCATTCAGCAAAGAAGAGAAGATGGCCAAGGCAGGAGTATATCTTACATATAACACAAAAAAAGTTAATAGAGGACAGAAAATAAAAAATATGAGCCATTAACAGTTATAGGGTATTGGCACTTTTTTTTTTTTGCATGTGAACATGAAGCAAGCATAGTTCTCTCATGACATTACACAGGAGAAACACTTTTTTCTCTTCTGGCTATGGTAAGCAGCTGTTTGGCAGAGATGTCTGAGAAATAGACTCAGAGAATCATAACACCACTTTTAGCTGGATGCCAGCTGGATTTAGCTCCATTCACCACCACACTTCAGGCCCGGCTATCCACCAGCATTTTACACACAATAACAGGTCATTCATCTGTTTTCTCACCTTCTAAAACAATGGAGAAAAGGAAGTCAAGATAATTGGACAAATTATCCATTAAGATTATCCTGATTAGATAAATAAACGCTCAAAATGAGAACATAGAAGATCAGAAGTGCACCTAATCCATTTTCCTTCTTCAGGAATTGACCCATAGCCTAAGGAATCCAACAGAATGGCACAGGTAGCTGCTACTATTATTTTTCATAACAGAGATCAACTTGGGAAGGAATTTTTGCTTAAGGGCTAGTATCTGAGAGTGACTCTGCATGAGATGGTTGACTTGGTTTTCACTTCTCACTTGTCTCAGAACCAAAACCATCTTTGTCCTCCTCCTTTATTCCCACTTATACCCCCATTTCTCCATATGTGTTTCCCTTTTTCCACGTTTTGATCTTGGACAAATGTTTTTACCAAAGTTATTAAACTCACTGACTTGGAAGACAACTATTCCATGTTGGGGTGTCTTATTTTTCCTCTGGAATACTGCTGAATCACCTTGGAAATCTGTACAATGAATGCCAGAGAGCCAGTGAGGCTGGGAAAAGGGCAGAGATGAAGAATGCAATTTCCTCCTTTACTGCACAGTATGAGTTGTTAAATTTGGCTTATCTCATCTCACAGAACTACAGGCTGTTGCAGAGCCTCTGAAGTCTGTTCCTAGGAGGTGATAGCTCATGTATCATTCCTTGTTCATGATTTAGGGTAAAAAATAACTTTATATATAAATAGCCATGTAAAGTTATTAATATCTATGTATATTAATATACTATTATATTCATAGATATTAATAGCTCTAGACAGATAGCTCTGCACTGGGTCTCTGTACACTATTTCCTTCTCTGAGATCTCACAGCACAATGCAGAGATTGTAGCTGTGGTTACTGTCTGGTATGGCTGTGCCTGAAGTGAATCTGCTGCTGTGTTCAGTTTTCCAAGGGCATGTGAGATGGACACAGACAGACAACTGCATTGCCAAGGCTGAACGGCAAGCCAAAATTGCTCTTCAAGGTGTTCTGGTCATCCTCTAACCTCTGAGCAGGTGTTTGGTGACTTGATAGTGCAGATTATGACAACTGGAAGGACAGCTCTCTGGGCCACCTACTCCCTAGAAAGACATTGACTACATTTGCTTCTCTGTTATTGTTTATATGAGAGATACTGGTAAAGGAAAATTACTAGATTTAGTACTGTTTCCTGAGTCTTTGAAAATGCCAAGTGACAAGGAATGTCACGTGATGAAAACAGCCCTCAAATAACTGCATGGCTTACCTTTTTAAGAAGAGCTGACTGTGACAAAGCAGTTGCAGATATCGTGTATTTTAGGGGTGATTTATCTTAAGCATAGACAGAAAAATGCAGTTGCTTGCTTTGGTAATTTCATACATGAAGTCTGCAAATTATTTAGTACTGAATAATTGTGTTATGAAATCAAAGTCCAAAGAAGGAAAGTTTAACAATAGAGCAAGAGATCATGTATCTGAGTTTCACATCATGTTTAGAATAGAACCAGATTGTTTCAATAATAAGGAAAATACAGAAGTTCTCAACAGAAAGAATCAATGCTCATCATGATGTGACACTGTACCTAAGTTAGAGGATACAGCTCAGACTGAAATGTTGAGAAATCATCCAACTACCATTAATGTGCTTGTTAGAGGGGAAAATACAACCTTTAAAATAAATATTTCAATGAACAATGGCTTCTTTTTTTTTTTTTTAAGTCAAATCATTTCTGTCAGAGAAAGAAAGATCTGCTGTGTCACCCTCTCTGTGGCTTCAAACAATTTCTATTTCCTTTCGTGGCAGGATAAAATAGCAATACTCAGCAGGAGGTATTTTGTTGCCTCATTGAAATCTAAACTAACTGAACAGTTCTGGCACTTTTTGCATTCTTAATTTCTTAATACTACTCCCTCCTTTTCTACTCACGGCTTATTTTACTATGGGAGAACCTATACTGCCAGACATAGGACAATGCTCTCCTTTCTTTTGTCACCTTAACAAGGATTCTGCACAGAAGTCTCACTCTGCATATTCTCTTCACTGTAAAACATCTCTCCAGACACTCTGAGAGGTCTCATGATGATCTGTGAGGGTCCTTGCTCTGACAAGCTGTCAGGAAAGCCACCACAATTCAGCTTCCGGCACCTAAATTTAGAAATCTACACAATACGTGTCTATATGTCTATATGCAGGGTAGGTAGCTAAAATCTCCTGCTATTCTGTTGTCCACACATGAGTCTTGATGTTTAATATGCTCTTGGATACCTTGTCTAGCTTTTGTTTACTAGACTAGAAGGGCTCTGGTGATCCGCAGGGGTATCACACCCATAGGGGTACCGACGTCAACAACGCATGACCTGTGGAAGATCTAAAGCCTTCTGGATTGGGATCCTAACCAAAGCAGGATACTGTGAGACACAGAATCATTCACAGAATAATTTAGGTTGGAAAACACCCTCAAGATCGTCAAGTCCAACTGTTAACTCAGCTCTGCCAAAGCAACCACTAACCCATGTCCCCATGTGCCACTTCTACATGGCCTTTAAATCTCTCTAGGGATGGAGACTCCACCATTGCCCTGGGCAGTCTGTTCCACTGCTTAACAACCCTTCCAAGGGAGAAATTTTCCCAAACAGCCAATCTAAACTCCCTTGGAGAAAGTTGAGTCCATTTCCTTTTGTTCTGTCACTTGTTATCTGGAAGAAGAGAATGATCCCTCCCTGGCTACAATCTCCTTTCAGGAGCTGTAGAGGACAAGAAAGTCCCCTCTAAACCTCCTTGAGCTGAGCCCCTCCCCAGCTCCCTCATCTGCTCCTCATCAGACTTGTGCTTCAAACCCTTCCCCAGCTCCCCTGCCCTTCTCTGGACATGCTCCAGAGCCCCTCAAATGGCTCTCGCAACCCACGACGAAAGAACTGAGCAAAGAGCTAAATCTCCACTCCTCAATCTCCCTGAAACCCACAGAACTGCAACCAAGACACATGATTCATTGTGCAGACATGTTAATTTACATGTTTAAATGTGAGCCTTAGTTCTGCAAAGTAACCATAATCTTTGCTCTTCATATACGTAAGTCAAAATGCTATATACCAGAAGGGACTGTAAATCTTTTAATGTGATGTATTATGCAGATAATACCAACAGATAGGAAAATGAAAACTAATAAAACACAGGTTGAAGAATATGGTTCAAATGCATATACCAGTATTCTTATATATTCTTCATTTCTCATTCTAAATGATGATGAATATGGAACACAAACACAGGCAATTTCACTATGTCTACACAATCACTCTGAATACCCTTGGGAGACAGAGTTTGGAGACAAATTGATCATTTTATATGAATTGTTTATCTCATCTCAGATAAGGCTAACAACTCTGTGGAGAATGATGAATGAAAGGTGGTTGCAACTATTTAGCTATTGATTATATGAATTAAAACAGAAAACAAAACAAAACAAAAAAAAACAAAACAATTTTGGGGCTCAAATCGAGTTATGACATGTTCAGTCCAATACAAATATTTTATCTGCTATACAAAAAAGAAAATGAGAATGAATTTAGAGATTAAATATATATACATTTTAGATAACAGGAGAAATGTTCTTGAAACTTTTTGTACCTTAAATATGAATGTGAATAGTACCTTTATGGCAAGATGTCCCTCCCCTGATCTAGTAGGTGTGTCCCACCTTTGTATTATTTTATTTCTAATGTATTTGTATTTCCCTTGTTTTATCTTTTTCATTATTGTCCCTTGAAAACAGATATAATATTCTTTATAACACAAGCATTTTTTGTATGAATTTAATAACCTTAGACTACTTTCCAGCAAAGTTGTTTTTTTTTTTTCTGAAATTCACCGACACATTTCCAGCATCTTATTTGAGATGAGTAAATGTATTTCATTTGATGCATTGCTGAATGCATTACTTCGTTAGGAAACCTCATGGAAATTCATGTGCTTAATGCTAGAGTGCCTCACATCCCACACCCATTTCAATTAGTTTGACATTGACACAGCCTTAATGCCCTCAACTGCTCATTTGACACAATCTCATGCAGTGATATCTCACCAAAACAGGAAGCTGCTTTCGCATCTCGTTTGCATTATGTATTCATTTTAAGATTAGTCACATGGTTAATGAGCATCTTGGAGCCTGTCCAGTTTGCTGCACTATGTCATGCTTCCTTTCCTGACACTCTACTTGCATTAACTCCCTGTGATATTGCCAAAGACTGTGCAGAGTGTAAACTGCTCTTAGCCATTTGTTCCAGAAAATTATCATATCCACTGCCACTTGGACTCTATTCCCGTTGTTGACTACAATTAAATATTAAATGTGTGCTGAAATAATTTCATTTTCACAAAGTGCTAACTTCTGAAATTTTCCCACATAACAGTCTAATATTAATTTTGTCCTTCACTGCCCCATTTACTTACAAAAATAATGTTTCTGTCTCAAAATTTTGGACCACACTGCTTGTAGCAAGCTTTAAATTTTTGGTCATTATTCCCACTTTACCCTGAAGTGGCATTAAACTCCAAGTGACAGCATTAAAATTTGCACTTCAGGTAGCATTTGACTTTTTAATCAATGTTTAGTCTGCATTTTAAAGGAATACTGATACACTTATTTGTGTATATTCATGCGTATGCACATTTATTTTTCTATATCTAATGTCTGCAGTTTGAGTTCCTCAAGATCTTTTCAGCTTTTCTAAACTAAGACAATGAGCTGAAATAACATAAAGTTTCATACATGAGAAGGGACCTTTCATTGAGATAATTTATCTTGATATCTTATGTCTGATTCACAATTTACAAAGGATTTCTCTGAATAAAGTCTTATTGGAACAGAAATGCATTATGTACTTACAAAATCAGTCCAAAACAAAGATAAACAAACAA
>VWZG01005625.1:51372-61960 GCA_013396735.1 Grallaria varia
GTGTCACCGCAGCCATAGCTGGTGTCACTGCAGCCATAGCTCGTGTCACTGCAGCCACAGCTGGTGTCACCGCAGCCAGGAGGCAGCTCCAGGGCTCAGCACCCCCTTCTCACGCTGTCTTTGGGCTTGGGCACCCCCCCAGTGACAGTCTGGGGTCAGGAGGGAAATGCCAACAGCGTCTCCCTGCAGCCAGTCGGCCCAGCTGGACCAGGGGAAGGTCTCTACCAGGCTGGAAGTGGCACTGATGTCCCCAGAGTTGGCCAAACACCCCATCCCAGGAGGGATCAGCCTCTCCCAGACTATGCTGAGCTGGGAGGGACCCACAGGGACCCCCGAGCCCAACCCTCAGCCCTGCCCAGGACCAGCCCCAGGAGTCCCCCCCTGTGCCCCAGAGCATCATCCAAAGGCTCCCTGAGCTCTGCCAGCCTCGGGGCTGTGCCCACTGCCCTGGGCAGCCTGGGCAGTGCCCACCACCCTCTGGGGGCAGCACCTTGTCCTGAGATCCCCCCTGACCCTGCCCTGCCCCAACTCCAGCCATTCCCTGGTGCTGTCCCTGGTGCCCCCAGAGCAGAGCTCAGTGCCTGCCCCTCCTCTGCCCCTCCCGAGGAAGGTGTCACTGCCCTGAGGTGTCCCCTCAGTGTCCTCCTCTCCAGCTGGACACCCTGAGTGCCCTCAGTGTCCTCAGCCCCTTCCCCTCCAGGCCCTTCCCCACCTTCCCTGCCCTCCTTGGGACACTCTCCAAGAGCTCAGTGTCTTTCCAACACTTCCCAACCTCCAGCAGAGCCGACACCGCTGCCATCCCAAGCTGGAGATGGCCAGAGTGGGACACTCCAACCTGGCCAAGGTGTCGGATGAGGGTGGCCAAGAGGCTGAGAAGGTCTGGGAGCAGCAGGGACAGGGGTGGGAGGGGAGGGGACCCCTGTCCGGGGGCAGAGCCCCTGCAGTCCCCGCTCACCTCGCAGCGGCTGCGCAGCCCCCGCTCCTGCAGGCGCGACCAGATGCTCTGGATCCTCCCGGCGTGCTCGGGGTGGTTGCTGTTGTCCCCACAGGAGCACTGGTGCTTCCGCATCACCGAGTCATAAACCAGCCCTGCCACACACACACACACACATGAGAGCTGCTGTGCCCAGGCTGGACAGAGCCCCAGGGCTGCCCCTGCGCCAGCTCCTTCCCAGGGGCTCCACCAGACCCCCAAACCCCACAACTGTTTGGCTGGACTGAAACATCTCCTTCAAACCAGGGGATGTCTCTGTCCCCAACCATGGAGAACTCTGGCCCAAACCAGGGAGTCACTCTGTCCTAAACCATGGAGAACTCTGTCCCAAACCATGGGAACTCTGTCCCAAACCATGGAGTCTCTCTGACCCAAACCAGGGGGTCTCTCTGACCCAAACCAGGGGGTCTCTCTGACCCAAACCAGGGGTCTCTCTGTCCCAAACCAGGGGGTCTCTCTGTCCCCAACCATGGAGAACTCTGTCCCAAACCAGGGGGTCTCTCTGACCCAAACCAGGGGTCNAGGTGGTCTCCCTGTCCCCAACCAGGGGGAACTCTGTCCCAAACCAGGGGGTCTCTCTGTCCCAAACCAGGGGTCTCTCTGTCCCAAACCAGAGGTCCTCTCTGTCCCAAACCAGAGGTCCTCTCTGTCCCAAACCAGGGGGTCCTCTCTGTCCCAACACACTCAAAGCAAACCCTGCCTTGGATTCACAGGAGAGACAGACCAGGAATGCAGCCAAGAGAGCAAATCCTGCTTGGAAAAGCCACCTGAGCTAAGAAGGGGACCCTCACAGCTTGCTCTTGTCCCTCCCAAGCCCTTCTGAGGCTGGGAGTGGCCAGGATTGATGCCAAGCTGTGCCAGGGCACCCCCAGTGCCCTCCAGCTGCTGTCCCCATCCCCGCTGTGACAGCCCCCCAGGTACCTGTTGTGAAGTGTGGCTTTGGTGGCTGCTCCTGCACGGGCAGGGACAGCGCCTTGGGGGTGTCCTGGGCAGGGAGGGACACGGTGGCAGTGGCTGGAGATGACTGTGCCCTGGAGAGGGGTCTGTGCCCCGTGTGGATGGTGGGCACCACGGGCGAGTCCAAGGGCTGGCGCTTGAGGAGCTGCTGCTGCACACGCTGGTAGGAATCCCAGAGATAGGCCTGGGGGACAGAGGTGACGGTCAGGGGGGACCAGAGCAGTGTCACCCAGAGCAGGGGAGGGTGCCCAGCACCCTGCAGGGTCTGCATCCCACAGCCCACCCATTCCGAGGGGCTGGGACACGGCACAGCAAGTGCTGCTCTCTGCTGGCTGGGCACCAGCCTGGGGACAAGGACCAGCAGCCTGGGGACAAGGACCAGTGGCCTGGGGACAAGGACCAGTGGCCTGGGGACAAGGACCGGAAGCCTGGGGACGATGCTCAGCAATGTGGGGACAATGCTCAGCAATTTGGGGACGATGTCCAGCAATGTGGGGACAATGCTCAGCAATTTGGGGATGATGCCCAGCAATGTGGGGACAATGTTCAGCAATTTGGGGACAATGCTCAGCCACTTGGGGACAATGTCCAGCAATGTGGGGACATGGTGACCCTAGGGGTGGCTGCAGCTCTTGTCCTTGTCCTTGTGAACTGCCTCGGGTTTCAGGCAGGGGTTCCAGGCAGGTGTCCCTGTGCCCTTGTCCCCATGCCTGTGTCCCCGTGCCCGTGTCCCCACGCCCATGTCTCCGTGTTCCTGTGCCCGTGTCCCCGTGCCTGTGTCCCTGTTCCCATGTCCCTGTGCCCGTGTCCCCATGCCTGTGTCCCTGTGCCTGTGTCCCCATGCCCATGTCCCCATGCTCATGTCCCCGTGCCTGTGTCCCTGTGCTCCGTGACCCTGTGCCCGTGTCCCCATGCCTGTGTCCCCATGCCTGTGTCCCTGTGCCTGTGTCCCCATGCCCGTGTCCCCATGCCTGTGTCCCCATGCCTGTGTCCCTGTGCCCATGTCCCCGTGCCTGTGTCCCTGTGCTCCGTGACCCTGTGCCCGTGTCCCCATGCCTGTGTCCCCATGCCTGTGTCCCTGTGCCCATGTCCCTGTGCCTGTGTCCCCATGCCTGTGTCCCCGTGCCCGTGTCCCTGTGCCCGTGTCCCTGTGCCCGTGTCCCCATGCCTGTGTCCCCATGCCCGTGTCCCTGTGCCCACCCCTCCACGGAGGTGGCTCTCAGGGTCTGATTGGAACCTCCCCAGGCTCTGGGTGCCACCACCTTGGCCGGGTTTGTGCAAAGCCCCCCATGGGACACGCAAGGGAAGAACTGCCCCAAAGGGCTCAGCCCATCCCTGCCGGCCCCCGTGTACCTGCTGCAGGACCAGCTCCTCCTGAGGCTGCACCATCTTCGGCGTCCTCTCGGGCTCCTTCCCGCTGCTGCCCGGCCGGGGGGGCTCCACCCGTGTCCTCGTGGGGTCACTGCCCTCTGTGCCAGCCTCGCAGAGGGTCCCCTCGGCCTCCATGTCCTCCGAGGACGGGATCTGCCGCAGCCGGGGCTTCTCGCTGGACTTGGCCATGCGCTGCAGCCCCGGCGTGGCAGTGAGCCCCGGCAGGTGGCAGGGGACAGGCCAGCCCGAGGGGACACGGGGGTGGCAGGGCACCCCTGGCAGGAGCAGGAGGGGCGTGGGAGCCAAGGAAGAGGAGCAGGTGCCCTCAGTTTGCTGCTGTGAGTAGGGGCGAGGTGGCACCTCCACACATGGCCAGGGTATGGCCCGGGACACTTGGCCAAGGTTGGACCCGGGACACTTGGCCAGGGTATGGCCTGGGACACTTGGCCAAGGTTGGACTTGGGACACTTGGCCAAGGTTGGACCCGGGACACTTGGCCAAGGTTGGACCCGGGACACTTGGCCAGGGTATGGCCCGGGACACTTGGCCAAGGTTGGACCCAGGACACTTGGCCAAGGTTGGACTTGGGACACTTGGCCAAGGTTGGACCCAGGACACTTGGCCAAGGTTGGACCCGGGACACTTGGCCAGGGTATGGCCTGGGACACTTGGCCAAGGTTGGACCCAGGACACTTGGCCAGGGTTGGACCTGGGACACTTGGCCAAGGTTGGACCCGGGACACTTGGCCAAGGTTGGACCCGGGACACTTGGCCAGGGTATGGCCCGGGACACTTGGCCAAGGTTGGACCCAGGACACTTGGCCAAGGTTGGACCTGGGACGCTTGGCCATGGTTGGACCTGGGACGCTTGGCCATGGTTGGACCTGGGACACTTGGCACCCAGAGGTGGGAATGACACCCTGCCCCTTCCCCGTGCCTCCTACACAGGATCACTGGATATGCTGAGCTGGGAGGGACCCACAGGGACCCCCGAGCCCAACCCTCAGCCCTGCCCAGGACCAGCCCCAAGAATCCCTCCCTGTGCCCCAGAGCATCATCCAAAGGGTCCCTGAGCTCTGCCAGCCTCGGGGCTGTGCCCACTGCCCTGGGCAGCCTGGGCAGTGCCCACCACCCTCTGGGGGCAGCACCTTGTCCTGAGATCCCCCCTGACCCTGCCCTGCCCCAACTCCAGCCATTCCCTGGTGCTGTCCCTGGTGCCCCCAGAGCAGAGCTCAGTGCCTGCCCCTCCTCTGCCCCTCCCGAGGAAGGTGGCACTGCCCTGAGGTGTCCCCTCAGTGTCCTCCTCTCCAGCTGGACACCCCAAGTACCCTCCACCCCTGGGTCTCCACAGCTCACCTTGCCCAGGTGTGTCTGCTGCTTGAGCCTCTCCAGGAACTGGCTGTGGTGCTGCTGGTACACCAGTTGCTGCTGGATGGCCTTGGGGTTCTGGGGCAGCGGCTCCGAGCGGGTCCTGCCCAGCGGTTTGTGGTGGCCGGGCAGGGACAGGCGCTCTGCGGGGATGAGGGAGGGGGCGAAGGGGAAGGGGACAGTCCCCAGACCTGGCACTGCGGGGGAGAGGAAGGAGAGGTGAGGGGCAGAGATGACACCCTGCCCAGGCTCCACAGCGCTCTCCGTGCCCACGTCACTGAGCTCGACACTTCACAGAGTCACAGGAGGTGCCCAGCTGGAAGGGACCCACAGGGATCAGGGCCACAGGAGCAGCCCCAGGAGTCCCCCCCTGTGCCCCAGAGCACCATCCAAAGGCTCCCTGAGCTCTGCCAGCCTCGGGGCTGTGCCCACTGCCCTGGGCAGCCTGGGCAGTGCCCACCACCCTCTGGGGGCAGCACCTTGTCCTGAGATCCCCCCTGACCCTGCCCTGCCCCAACTCCAGCCATTCCCTGGTGCTGTCCCTGGTGCCCCAGAGCAGAGCTCAGTGCCTGCCCCTCCCAAGGAGGTTGGACCTGCAGAGATGTCTCCCCTCAGTGTCCTCCTCTCCAGCTGGACACCCCAAGTGCCCTCAATGTCCTCACCCCCTTCCCCTCCAGGCCCTTCTCCACCTTTCCTGCCCTCCTTTGGACACTCTCCAATGGCCCAATATTTTCCTTATATTGTGCCACCCCAAAACTGCCCCAGGACTGCAGGTGAGGCCACCGCAGTGCAGAGCAGAGCGGGACAATCCCCTCCCTCCCCCAGCAATGCTGTGCCCGATGCCCTCCAGGGCAGGGCTGGCCCTCCTGGCACTGCTGACCAGTGGCCAACTGGCCACCCACCAGGACCCCCAGGTCCTGGCAGCGCTTTCCAGTGCCCCAGTGTGTCCCAACTCACCTGCCACCAGCGGGGCGTGCGAGACCGAGGGCTCGAGGATGATGACGGGCTGCAGCCGAGGGGACAGGGGGCTGCCACCCTCCTGCTGCTCCAAGCCAGCTGGTATGAACACGGGCGAGTGCGTGCCCGGGAGGACGGGCCCGTTCAGCACCGGCACTCGGTGTGCCAGGCTGGAGAGGGGCCGGCGCTCTGCCTCTCCCTGCAGACAGGACGGGAGCAGGGTGGGTTACCCACGGAGCAGGGTGGGTTACCCACGGAGCAGGGTGGGTTACCCACGGAGCAGGGTGGGTTACCTACGGAGCAGGGTGGGTTACCTACGGAGCAGGGTAGGTTACCCACAGAGCAGAGTGGGTAACCCACGGAGCAGGGTGGGTTACCCACAGAGTAGGGTAGGTTACCCACAGAGCAGAGTGGGTAACCCACGGAGCAGGATGGGTTACCCACGGAGCAGGGTGAGTAACCCACGGAGCAGGGTGGGTTATCCACAGAGCAGGGGGTGGCACGGCCTCGGGGGCAGTGCCAGGAGCCCCAAAGCCAAGGGAAAGGGCCCAGCCCGGGGGTACAAGGTGGGTACCTACCCGGGCACTGGAGGTGGCCGGCAGTCCCAGGGTGATGGCTGGCAGGGAGGCTGCACTCTGCAGGGCAAACTGGGCCAGGGAGCTCTCCTGCAGCATCAGCCGCTGTGCCAGCGGCGCCTGCACCCAACACGAGCCATCAGTGCCCTGCTCTGCCCGGCAGCAGCTCAGGTGGCACCAGCACCCCGGGCGTGGGTGGCACAAGGCGGTGGCTGAGCCCCAGCTGCCTGTGGGAACACCTGGGGCCAGGGCAAAGGACACTGGGGACACCCGTGGGGACACCCGTGGGGACGGCACACACGGGGACACCCGTGGGGATGGCACACATCAGGAGATGGGAATGCCCACTGGGAAGGAACAGCTGGACCAGGCAGAGCACCCCGGGATGGGGGGCAGCGTGGTCAGGGATGGGGGGCAGCGTGGGCAGGGATGGGGGGCAGCGTGGTCAGGGATGGGGGGCAGCGTGGGCAGGGATGGGGGGCAGCATGGTCAGGGCTGGGGGTCCCGGGAGGACGGGGATGTCACCTTGACCTGGGATGGGAATGGGAGCTCAGGCCCCCCCAGTTGGGGGTCCGGAAGCCCCCCATGCTGGCAGAGCTCACCTCGTGGGCCATGGCCGAGGCTGCAGGAAGGGCTCCGTGCTCTGCGGGCAGGCTGTCATTGGGAGAGCTGCAGCCGGACACGGGGGTGCTGCTGCTGCTGGGCGAGGAGTCTGTGCGGGGACACGGCGGGGCTGAGGGGCACAGCCACCCAGAGAGGGGCTGCAGCGCCCACCCACGGCTGCCCACCACGCTCCNGAGGAACCCCCACCAGCCACACCTGTATGGGGCACTGAGGAACCCCCACCAGCCACACCTGTATGGGGCAGGGAGGAACCCCCACCAGCCACACCTGTATGGGGCAGGGAGGAGCCCCCACCAGCCACACCTGCACGACTGCACAGTGAGGAACCCCCACCAGCCACACCTGTATGGGGCACTGAGGAACACTCACCAGCCACACCTGCACAACTGCACAGGGAGGACCCCCCACCAGCCACTCCTGTATGGGGCAGGGAGGAACCCCCACCAGCCACACCTGTAGGGGGCAGGGAGGAACCCCCACCAGCCACACCTGTATGGGGCAGGGAGGAACCCCCACCAGCCACACCTGCACGGGGTCAGGGCACCTTCCCAGCCCTGCAGGTCCATCCTGAGCCCCACAGGCTGCATCAACACCCTCTGCGGGCTCACCCAGCCCCGCACACCGAGGCAGAGCACACGGGATGCAAAGCCAGGGGCTTGGCTCCCACGCAGGACCCCGGGCACGTGGGCACCGTGGCTGCTCCAGGATGGTCCCCAGGTGCCTCCTGGGCCCGTTTTGGGGGGGCTCTCACCGATGGCCTCGGGTGGGCGCCTCTTCAGCGAGGGGGGCGCGCTCTCCTTCCGCGTCAGGGGGTTCTTGCGCCGGTCCAGGCACTTCCTGGGCTTGCAACGCACCTTCAGGTTGGGCTCGGAGGCTGCGGAGGGACCGGGGGGTGAGCCCTGGCCCCTCTGGGATGGGGCCAGGTGTCATCTCCAGGGGTTCCCCACCAGCAGGGCACTCATTCCCACCTCGGTCCCAAAGCCTGACCTGTCTTCCGCAGAGGAAAATGCTCCGGGGGGTCAAGAGGAGTGCTGGGGACGGGGGGCAGGAAGGTGCTGAGCACAGGAGGGGAAGGGCCCTCGGGATCCAGAGGCTCCAGGGACCTGTGGGCAGAAGCCACCTGGTCAGAGCCCCTTCCCAGGTGACCTTTCCCTGGTGTCCTGCTCGGGGCCGGGGGGTTTCACCTGTAGGGCACTGCTGAAGGGTTGGGGTTGCTGGTCCTCTCCAGAGCTGCCTGTTGCTTCTTCAGGATGACCTCAGCCAGCTTCTGCTTCACCACCGTGCTGGCCACAGCACCTGCAGGGTGGGCAGCAGTGACCACGCGGGGCCCAGGGCACCCAAAAGGGTCCCTGTGGGGCTGAGCTTGGCCCCACAGCTCTCCAGGTGACACCGGGGTGGCCGGAGAGCCCCTGTGAGCACAAAGATGGGCCCCTTCCCAGGCCATGTCCCCATCTGGCTGTCCCCGCAGGAACACTCTGCGGGTGCCCCACGTTTCTGTGCCAGCAATCAGCAGCTCTGCGCACGAGCTGATTAATTAATCTGTAGGATTATTATGTACAGCAGGAATCCTTCCCTGGGAGGGTGGGCAGGCCCTGGCACAGGCTGGGCACAGAAGCTGTGGCTGCCCCTGGATCCCTGGAGGTGTCCAAGGCCAGTGGGAAAACACTGGCACCCTGGGGTGGGGCAGGGTGGGCACGTGGGCAGGGGGCTCACGGGTGGGTGCAGCCGCACCTTTGGGAGCAATGCAGAGCCCCTGCACGTCCCAAAACTGGGAGCAAACTCCTCCACCAGCTCCACCAAAGTGGGCACCAGATGGCGCCGGGAGATCGTGGCTGGACGGGGCTGCAAACCCACCACGGGGGTCCCACCGAGCCCTCCAAACCCACCACGGGGGTCCCACCGAGCCCTCCAAACCCACCACGGGGGTCCCACCGAGCCCTCCAAACCCACCACGGGGGTCCCACCGAGCCCTCCAAACCCACCACGGGGGTCCCACCGAGCCCTCCAAACCCACCACGGGGGTCCCACCGAGCCCTCCAAACCCACCACGGGGGTCCCACCGAGCCCTCCAAACCCACCACGGGGGTCCCACCGAGCCCTCCAAACCCACCACGGGGGTCCCACCGAGCCCTCCAAACCCACCACGGGGGTCCCACCGAGCCCTCCAAACCCACCACGGGGGTCCCACCGAGCCCTCCAAACCCACCACGGGGGTCCCACCGAGCCCTCCAAACCCACCACGGGGGTCCCACCGAGCCCTCCAAACCCACCACGGGGGTCCCACCGAGCCCTCCAAACCCACCACGGGGGTCCCACCGAGCCCTCCAAACCCACCACGGGGGTCCCACCGAGCCCTCCAAACCCACCACGGGGGTCCCACCGAGCCCTCCAAACCCACCACGGGGGTCCCACCGAGCCCTCCAAACCCACCACGGGGGTCCCACCAAGCTCTCCCATGGACAGGGCTCTCCAAACCCATCCCAGGGGTCCCACCCAGCTCTCCCATGGACAGGGCTCTCCAAACCCATCCCAGGGGTCCCACCCAGCTCTCCTATGGACAGGGCTCTCCAAACCCATCCCAGGGGTCCCACCCAGCTCTCCAAACCCACCCTGGGGGTCCCAACCGAGCTCTCCCATGGACAGGTGAAGGTAGAGCTTGGTCTGGATAAGGGCAGAACCCTCTGAGCCCTCCTGTAGAAGTCCCTCTGACCTCCCTGTGATCCCACCCCTGAGTTTTGGGGCTGTGGACACCCACGGGGGCCTTACTTCGCTTGCTCTTGTCCTTGTTGAGGATCTGCCTCAGCTCCTGCTCCTGCTGCCCCGGCTCAGCCTCACGGTGTGGGGACTCCATGGCCACCTGTGGGACAAGGACATCAGCACTGGAGACCCCACCCTGGCCACCATGGACCTAAACACCCTCCCCAAACCCAAGGCAGGGGGACAAAGTGATGGAGCACGTCTGGAACAGCCAGTTCTGTCATTTTGGAGGCCCTGCCTGGTCAGAACATGTTTCGTCACACCGGACACATCTTTGTCTCCAGGGGCTCTTTGTTCTCCCCGGGGACATCATAAAATTCAAACCAGTCTGTTCCAACTTGCTGCCTCTCGTGGTGTTTTGACATCTCTGTAGCTGGGGCGTGTGGTAATGCAACAAAAATAAAAATCTTGATGGAATAAAAAGGGGAGGAAAATGAGAAAAAAAGCCTTCTGAAAGTTTGGATCTTGGTGGTCTTTGGAGCTGAGGTTTCCAGAGGTGGTCCAGACAGAGCTCTGGCCTGGCAATAAGTCACAAACCCCCACCTGACTCCCCAACCAGAGATGTCTCCAGGCTGGCTAAAAGCCCCTCCAGCCATTCCAGATCAGGGGAGAGAAGGAATTCACCCGGGAAGGTCATTCTGGCATTGGGATGTGAACTCCTGGCACTGCTGGCAGACCCTCAGGTTGCCACACGTAGAGGCAAAACCCACCCTCCAAAGTGCCCGTTTCCCACCCACAAGAGTGCCAGGAGTGGGTGCCAGGCCCTGCCGTGCCCCCGTACCCTGGCGTGCTGGTGGGTGAGCTGCTCCACCTGCTGCTGGTGCAGGCTGGCCAGGAAGAGCTGGTGCTGCAGCTGCTGCGTGTGCTTGAGGGCCAGCAGAGCCGTGTCCGAGCCGGGCTTGACGAGGCGCTGCCCGATGCGCAGGTCCATGGGGACAGCCTGGGGCACCCGCGGGGTCACCGGAGCTGCGGGGACACAACGGGG
>VWZG01005625.1:86073-97781 GCA_013396735.1 Grallaria varia
CCCCTAGCCTGCCCCTGTCCCCCCAGTCTGTCCCTGTCCCCCCAGCCTGTCCCTGTCACCCCCAGCCTGTCCCTGTCACCCCCAGCCTGTCCCTGTCCCCCCTCAGCTGCCAGGGCTCATCTTACCCAAAGCACGGCTCCATCTCTTGCCCACCCAGGTCACCCCCTGCTCCCAACCTGCCCCACCAGGACTCTGGGGGGCCCCCGGAGGGCAGAGCTGGGTGTTGGGGGGCTCAGACCCACCGGCTGTGCCCGCAGCCGGGGCTGTGGGAAAGCTCAGCTCTGGAAACGCCGCTCACGGTGACGCAACCCGGGACACTTGGGCTGTTTCCGAGGGGATGAGGTGGATGGAGTTCAGGAACTGACCCCGCAGCCTCCCCGAGCTGCAACCCAACCTCCTTCCCCTCCTTCCCCTCCTTCCCCTCCGGCCCTTTGCTCACACGGATCCTGCCATTCCTGGTTCCTGCAATTCCTGGCCCTCGGCGTCGAGGCTTCCGCCACCATCTGGGCTCCATTTAGGGGAGCTGATGTTTTTCACAGGGCTGTAATCTAAACTTTGGGGTTGAGTTTACATCTCACATACCAGCGTCTCACCGCCGGGCCTGGCCCTGCCCAGGGACTCGGGGGCTGCCAGGAGCTATCCCGGCAGCTCCGGATAGCTGGGCATGGTGCTGCCATCGGCACAGGGCTCCTCAACGGGGGATCCATCCACAAAGCACCTCCAGATGCAGCCAGGCACTGACCCTGCCGATGGGGAGAGCCCAGCGAGCTGGGAAGGGGGTCGGCTTCCCCCGGGAGCCAAAGCCCTACATCAGCATTATCCAGGCTCCAGCAGGAGCAGGAAATTCTTCAGCCCAGGGAGCTGGAGATGGAAGCAGGGGAAGGAGAAGCCATCCGGGAGAGGGGATGCACAGGGGGCTTGGGCAGTGCCTGGTCCAGCCCTGCTTGTGCTCAAAACACAGCCCAGAGAGGGCACGGGCACCCCCCCAGTTCCTCCAGCCACGCCTGGGGTCGCAGGGACCCACCTGGATGGTTGGGAATTGGCATCTGTGCTCCCAGGGGGACACCAGGGCACCCAGTTAGACCGGACCAGCCTCCCCTCCTCCCTCTCAGGCTCCTGCTCCAGTGGGTGTTAAACAGACACCAACGTGCACAAAACATCCTCTGCCAGCCCAGTGCCCCGTTAATCACCACCCCTCCCACGTCATACCCACCTCCTGCCCACAAACAGCCAGCCAGGCTGTGACAGGATGGCAGGGGCACCCAGCACGGGGCTCAGCAAGGCTCCTGACCCAGCTCCGGGCAGGGAGGTGACAACGGGACACCGTGCCCACCTGGGATGCTGTGCCAGCCTGGGATGCTGTGCCCAGCAGGGATGCTGGAGCAGCCCAGGATGCTGTGCCGGCCCAGGATGCTGGACCAGTCCAGGATGCTGGAGCAGCCCAGGATGGTGTGCCAGTCCAGGATGCTGGACCAGTCCAGGATGCTGTGCCAGCCCAGGATGCTGGACCAGTCCAGGATGCTGTGCCAGCCCAGGATGCTGTGCCCACCTGGGATGCCGTGCCCGCCCGGGATGCTGTGCCCACCTGGGATGCTGGAGCAGCCCAGGATGCTGTGCCAGCCCAGGATGCTGGAGCAGCCCAGGAGAGGCAGGGCATCTGCCAGGCCCAGAAGGCAGCCCGGGTGCCATGTCTGCACAGAGGCTGCCCCACGGCTCCTCTCCAGCCCCCACAGCTCCACAGGAACCACAGCCTGGCAGCACCACCCTCTGCCCCTTCCCTCACCCTTTGCCAAGGGGCACAGCAATTCCTGCCACCTCATCCCGGGCTCTCAGGCTGGTGGGAGCCCTGCTGGGGCAGCAGCACCCCTCGAACACCCCCCTGCACCCCAAAGCCCTGCCTGCCCCCCGACACCTCCCCGCTGTCCATCTGCAGAGCCCCAGGCAGCATCCACAGGTGGCTCGAGCCCAGCAACACACAAGGCTCGGCCAAAACCAAAAAATAATGTTTTCATACTTGGACTTTTCAGGCAGGATTTAGTCATTTGTGGACACGAGGGCTTGGCAGGGCCGCGGCTGAGCCTGGAAGGTGGGAAGGGAGGGGAGACCTGTGGTTTAATCCAGGTGAATTATTCCTGCTCCTTTTCTGGAGCATCCGGCTGGTGAGGAAAGGGGGACTCAGCATCCAGACCCACAACACAACTCACCACAAAGAGCTGCCTGGACAAACCCGGCGAGGCTTTTGCCCCCTCTAACAACAGCTAAAAAACGAGTTACAGGCAGAAAAGCAAACCCTGGCAGAGCACACTCGTGCTGAAAGGCAGAGTGGCTGGGGCTGGTTTGTCATACGAGAAAAGCAGGTTCCACCCTCGTAGGGCTGTGCGAGCCCAGCCTGCCTCCCCCAGCACTCAGAGATGGCCTGACACGGGCAGGGACACAGAAGGGATGGGGTGATCAATCCAAGCTCGTGGTGGCTGCCCGGGGTATCCCTCAGAAACCCACAGATCCACAGGTTTGGCCCCAAACTGCCTCACGGGTGGGTTACAGAGCCCTTGCACTCGGGAGCCAAGGTCTGCTTTAACCCCAGCACGGCCAGCACGGAGCCACCACCACCTCCCAAAGCCCAGCAGCAAGGATGGGCTTCTGCCTGGCAAACGTGTCCTCAAAGGCTCCCCGAGAGCCCCCACATCTCCCTTCTGCTCCCAACACACGGCCCTGGGCGTGGGGTGAGCCAGACTGGGAAGGCAGGGCAGGAGCACACAAGGGGAGCTCCACCAACACCCCCAGTTGGCACAGCGTGGCACTGCCCAGCACGGCAACAGGCACAGGGTTCATCCAGCCAGGGCAGGAGCACACGAGGGGAGCTCCACCAACACCCCCAGTTGGCACAGCGTGGCACTGCCCAGCACGGCAACAGGCACAGGGTTCATCCAGCTGGGACCCCATTGCTCCTGGGGAAGGGCAGGCAGAGGGGCAGGCTCTGGGCTCAGATTCTCTGAAGAATTAAAATAATAAAAAATTTAAAAAAAAAGGGGAAATTGCAAGAAAGCTACAAGGAGTTTGTCATCACTGCGAGTTTGTGACCACTGTGTCACATGGCTAAGCCTGATGATGATGATGATGATGATGATGATGATGATGATGATGATGATGATGATGATGATGATGATGATGATGATGATGATGATGATGATGATGATGATGATGATGATGATGATGATGATGATGATGATGATGATGATGATGATGATGATGATGATGATGATGATGATGATGATGATGATGATGATGATGATGATGATGATGATGATGATGATGATGATGATGATGATGATGATGATGATGATGATGATGATGATGATGATGATGATGATGATGATGATGATGATGATGATGATGATGATGATGATGATGATGATGATGATGATGATGATGATGATGATGATGATGATGATGATGATGATGATGATGATGATGATGATGATGATGATGATGATGATGATGATGATGATGATGATGATGATGATGATGATGATGATGATGATGATGATGATGATGATGATGATGATGATGATGATGATGATGATGATGATGATGATGATGATGATGATGATGATGATGATGATGATGATGATGATGATGATGATGATGATGATGATGATGATGATGATGATGATGATGTCCAAGGACAGGAGTTGCAGGACTTGCAGGAGGGAAGGGAAGGGAAGGGAAGGGAAGGGAAGGGAAGGGAAGGGAAGGCTCACTGAGTGCAGGAGCATCTTCCAAGCCACTAAACCCACCAGATCTGTTGGCAAGCCCTTGGTTACGGGTGGACGGTGCCTCGCTGTGTGGAAAGAGGATAAACCAAGGCTAGTCCAGAGAGCCAGAAGATGGGAACAGGAGGAGAGGAGGAGGAAACTGACCCGTTCACCTCAGCACAACACGAGCTCTGGTGCAACTCCCCACCTCAGTGTCAGATTAAAACCTCCCAGGCACGAGCCCAAGGCTTATCTGCCATCCCCTCCCTTCTCCTACATTTCTGTTATTAAACAACTAAGGCCACTTATCTACAAATCCTGCCTCCTAAACCAGCAAAGCCACACCAGGGTTCCTGCAGTGCCGACGGGCCCCAGGGGATGCCAAGAGCTCACTCCCACAACGCCTGTCCACCTTCAGAGTCCACCCACGATGAGGGTCCCACCACGATGTGGGTCTCACCATGACAAGGGTCTCACCATGATGAAGGTCCCACCACGATGTGGGTCTCACCACCATGAGGGTCTCACCACAATGAGGGTCTCACTACGACGTGAGTCCCAGCACGATGAGGGTCCCACCACGACATGGGTCTCACCACAACAAGGGTCACACCATGACGTGAGTCCCACCATGAGGGTGTCACCACAACGAGGGTCCCACCACGACGTGAGTCCCACCAGGATGTGGGTCCCACCAGGATAAGGGTCCCACCACAACATGAGTCCCACCACGATGAGGGTCCCAACACGACACGGGTCCCACCACGATGAGGGTCCCACCAGGATAAGGGTCCCACCACAACATGAGTCCCACCACGATGAGGGTCCCACCACGACGAGGGTCCCAACACGACACGGATCCCACTACGATGAAGGTCTCACCATGACGTGGGTCCCACCACGACATGAGTCCCACCAGGATGAGGGTCCCACCAGGATGAGGGTCCTACCAGGATGTGGGTCCCACCAGGATGTGGGTCCCACCACGATGAGGGTCCCACCACGATGAGGGTCCCACCAGGACGCTTCTGCTTTTTCACCCGAGGGATCAAACCACCCAAAGCATCCCCGGGGCTGAACTTCCCCGGGAGCCTCGAGCAAGTCTCGAAGGAAAGGGAGTCATTCCAGAGTGGAGCTTCGTAAGGCAGGCGTGGGATGAAGCTCAGGGACACCCTGGAGGATCTGCTGAGGCAACCCAGGGACCAGCAGCACAAACCCACTCAGAGCAGCCACTGGCAGGAGTTTTTCCCCGAGGAGCCTCCGTGCCCTGCGGGCAGATTCCGGCAGAAGTTGTCCAGCTGTCCCCAATCCCAGCGACAGATAAGGCTCAAATGATTCATTCAGTGTAAACCTTTATTTGTTCTTGCTTACCCAGAAGGAGCCAGCAGCTGCTAATGCTCAACTGGGCCGGCTCCCAAGCCCAGACAAAGGCTCGCTAAGCTGGGCTTAAGGAGGAACTGCCTGCTCAAAAAGCCATCCTAGAAGAGGGAGTTAGAAAGAGGGAGTGCAGTGCGGCGCAGGAGGAAGAGGAAGCCAGAGAGCACCTAAAAATAAATGTTAAAAAAAGCAGCGAGGCACAGGACAAAGGCCTCGCCTGCACGTGACCGGTGCCCGCAGCGTGGGCAGGATGCGAGCCAGGAACACAACACGGATCCCCAGCAGCCCCCCGGCCCTGTCCCCAGCCCCAAAGGCACCGCCAGCGCCCGTCCCACCCGAGGGGGGCTCGTTGTCCCCGCGCCACAAACCCCACCGGGGGCAGGATCCTGACCTGCCGGCCCTGACCCAGCCCGGGCTGCGAATTCATGTCAGCCCAGCAAGGCTGGAGTCGAACCGGCCCCGACAATGGCTTGAAGAAGTCAAAAGGATTTCAATGGAGCCTGGGAAACAAGAGCTCTCCCAAAAAACAGCCCTCCCAAACAGCCAAAGCCCTGCTGAAGGACAAGCCAGGGGTCCCTTCGCACCCACCCAGGAGGACCTTCAGCAGGGCTGGGGGTGCCGGGGCAGTTCCCAGGGAAATTCCAAGGACAAAGGAAGCTGTCCCAGCCAGGACTGGCGCTGCCCATCCCGTTCCACGGCCACGAGGCTGCAGGAAGTGCCCACCGAGGCCCCGAGCTGGGACCCCACGGATGGGACACCGGCCCTGGCACTGCCCCAGGGGTGGCCGTGCCCACCAGACACGGGTGACAGCCCCAAGTGCCATCCGGAGGGATGTCCCCAGCGCACCCTCAGCTGTCCCACCCGACCCCTCAGAACCACAGGCCGTGTAAGGAAGGAAAAAACCAAATCCCCCAGGGCTGGGCAAAGCACTCACAGGAGGGGCTGAACATCACCAGGGTGGTGGAGACCTCCAGGCTGGCGCTGCGAGAACATCCAGCGAGTTCCGCTGCCGGGAAGCCGCCGCGGCGCATCCCACACTTCACTTCTGCTCCATCCCTGCCACGCGTCCCGCGGTGGGCACGGCAGGGAGGGGGGGCACACGCGACAGAGCCCCCCGAAATGCCCCTCAGCGCCGAGTCATGCCGCCCGAGCCGCCGGGAGAAGGGCTCCGGTGGTGCCTACGCCCTGTTGGCACCCGCGGGGCTGCGGGAGCGCCGAGCCGGGTGACCGTGCCCGCTGCCAGCCCGCCGCCGTGCCACGGGGCAGCCCCGCATGGCACACGCTGCCCCTTCAGCCGCCGGGGCCCGAGCCCAGCGGGGAGGAACGCGGGCGGCGCGGGCGCCGGGGCTAAGAATAGAGCCCACGAAGCGAAACCTCCCGGGATTGGCAGCTATTTCGGGCGCTCGGGGCCGCCGGGGCTGCGTGACATAAGAGCGCACAAAGAGGAAACTCTGCACAACAACTCTCACCTCGCCGAGGAAGGTTGGGGTGACGGCGGGCTGGGCCACCGGGGATGCTGCGACAGCCCCCGAGGCCACCTCCGACCCGCAAAGCCCGGGTCTCTGCAGCGGTGGGAGGACAAGCGGGTTGTCCCCTGGCACGGCACCCAGAGCATCCCCACGGGTGGGTGAGCCCACCAAGAGATGCCCAGCGGGCACCAGCCCGGCGCGGATCCGGCCAAAGCCCAGCAAACCACCCACTGTGCTGCCCACAGTGCCCAGCCCGTGCCAAGCTGAGCCTGATGCCACCTCGGCACCTCCAAGGAGCAGGAATGTCAGAGATCCCACAGAGACCACACAACCGAGCCTCGAGGGGCACCGGAGCACCCAGAGCACCCCCAAAGCCCAAAACCCAAACCCTCTCTGCTCAATCAGCCCCTCCCAGCCCCCCGTTCCCACCCCGGGAAGGAAGGGCTGGGATTGTCCCCAGCCACCAGATGTGTGCAGGGAAGGATCTGCTCTTGGTTAACAACCAGCACGGAGATTAACGCAGGGAAATTTCAACGGCGGCTCTGGGAGCGTATTTGATTTCCAGCCTTAGATACCAGGGAAAACAAACACATGAGGAGCAGTTCCTGGGGATCAAACTCACCCCCAAACCGGTCCCTGCGAGTTCCCAGCGCGTCCACCCCGTCAGCAAGAGCTGCAGCTGAGCACTCGTGGTGCCAAGTGTGCTCTGCCAGCTCACCCACATCCCAGGAACGGATTTTCTCCTGGTTTTTGGACAGGAATAAGTCACCAGCGGGGATTGACAGAGCCCATAGTGCTTATCAGGGAGAAATCCTTCCCTGGGAGGGTGGGCAGGCCCTGGCACAGGGTGCCCAGGGAAGCTGTGGCTGCCCCTGGATCCCTGGGAGTGTCCCAGGCCAGGTTGGAGCGACCTGGGATAGCAGGAGGTGTCCCTGCCTGTAGCAGGGAGTGGGACTGGATGGGCTTTGAGGTCCCTCCCAACCCAAACCATCCTAAGATCCTACAAAATAACTGAATTCCCCAAAGCCCCCATTTCAGCCTGTTCTAAAGCCATCCTCCCAAACTCACCCGGGGCATCTGAGGGAACACCTCCAGTGCCAGCCCTCACCCGGGCACCAACTGCTCATCAAGGCCCCTGAGCCCGCCCTGTCAAACCCAGCCTGCAAAGGCTCAGCTGCCACCACAACCTGCACCTTTTGCCCAACACTGCTCTTCAATGATCCCTTCCACAGAGTCAGGACATCCAAGGAGATCCGCCCTTGGGATGTTCCCACCTTGCTGGGTGACAGCACAGCACTGACTCAAAGCTCTTTCCTCAGCATCCCCTGACATTGCCCAACAGGGACCACAGTGACAGAGACGCGTGGCCCCAACCCCGACTCTGCCACCTCATCAGCTCCCTGCCGGATCCTGGTGCCCCACGCTGAGCCTTTGCCACCTCCAGCCCTGCCCTGCCAAGGGCTGATGTGCCCTGGCACCGATTCCCCCTCCAAGGTGAGTCTGGGAAGTCTCCAAGCCCAGCTCAGCCGGCGCTTGGGCTCTGTTGGCTGCTTGCAGTGTGCCAGCAGGGACGATGGCACCCAGCTCTGCCCAAACTCCAGCCCGGCCATACCCCGGGAGACTCCAAGCTGAATCCCGGGAGACTTGGAGCTGAACCCCGGGAGACTCAGGGCTGAATCCCAGGAAACTTGGAGCTGAATCCCAGGAAACCTGGAGATGAATCCTGAGAGACTTGGAGCTGAATCCTGAGAGACTCGGAGTTGAATCCTGGGAGACTTGGAGCTGAATCCCAGGAAACTTGGAGCTGAATCCCAGAAAACTCTGACCTGAATCCCGGGAGACTCTGAGATGGATCCCAGGAGACTCGGGGCTGAATCCCAGGAGACTCTGAGTGGCCTCAGCGCTGCCCGAACTCAGCACATTCGTCCAGAATTGCAACTGCTGCTATATCGGGAAGAGGTTTCAAGGGAAGACAGAGCTCTCCAAGACAGAAAGCAAACAAATCCTCTGCCTGCTCTCTTAAATTTCCTTGGCTTGGCTTAACGAGACCCAGGTTTTTCGACTAAAAAGTTGCCATTAGCAGCCCTGTGTGCCGCTGAGCTCTGCACACCCCCTGAAAGCTCCATCACAGCATCACATCACACACCAAATGCGCCAGCTCAGACCTCCGAGTGACAAAACTGCCCCCAACGTCCCCCCAGGGCCAGCCCTGCTCTTCGGGGAAGGCACCTGAGCAGAGCAGCCCACCCGAAGAGGTGGGAGTGGGGTGACCACAAACAACCCCCTCGTGGTTCAGGCAGCAACAAAGGCAGGAAAAGCTCCCAGTTGCTCAGCAAGGCCGGGACAGGCGATTTTTGTCCCCTCGCCACCGTCACAAAGTGAGCAGAGCAGCAGAGCCCGAGCGGGACGGGACGGGACGGGACGGACACACTCCTGCCCTCGGGGAGCATAGCGAGGCAATGAGACACAGACCCAGCACTGACTCACCTCCCTCCTGAGCTGCCCCACGGAGCAGCGACCGGGCTGGAGGCAGAGCAGAAGGTAATAAATCACCCCAGAACAACCCAGGCTTGATGTTTGAGCCGGAGATGGAAGAGGAGGCTCCCAAGCTCTGCTGCCGGAGCCGGCGGCGGGGCAGGAGGAGCTGCCTCGGTTCGGAGCGTTGCCAACACACTTGTTTGTTTTTTCCCCTCCTCAAGGTCCCAGCTGTTAAAGCCATGATTGCAGGATTTCCCAGACTCGCTGAAAAAGCACGTATGCCATTGTGTCCCACGGCTGGAACAGGAAAAAGCCTGAAAATCTGAGCCACGGGCTCCAAACACAAACCATCTCCTCACTCCTGACGTTCTCGAGCCTCGTTTTTCTTTCAACAGTTCCTAAATGGTTGGGAGTTTTGTGGCTCTGCCTTTCAGCTTTCCCAGAACTGTTCCTATCCCACACTGGGGGAGCTTTTTGGCTTCACATATCCCAAAGCTCACATGCCAGAGCCACCTGCCTTGGGACACTCTGAGCCACCAGCCTGTCCCCAACACCTGATGTCACCTGGGCATCTACTCCAATGCACAGCCAGCCAGGTGTGAACGCAGAAACCAGAGTCGTGACCCTCGTGCCGCGGCCACCACAGCCTGGAGTCCCCCCCTCTCAGCACAAACCCAGCCCCACAGCCCCACAGCCCCATGAGGACACACAGTTTGCTGCTCAGTTGGCCTGCACAGAACGCGCCGCGGCACCGAAACGCCCCTGCCAGATGAGAAGTGCCCAGGACAGCACCCAGCACCAAGCCAAGGCCTCTCCCTGCCCCGGGGAGGTTCCCAACAAAGCCATTTCACAAACTGCAGGAAAAGACACGCTCCTGTCCCGTCCACACTCACCTCCATCCTCCCGCTCTGCTGTCCCAGGACAAGACACACCTTGCATGGGCCAGCCCTGCCAGCGGGACTCGGCCCATTGGAAGGGTCCAAGGACCCTGCTCAGCACAGGAGGGACCTCCCTGCCACCCCACGCTCCTCCTGCTGAGCGTCCAGCCCTGTTGCTGCCTTTTCCAGGCTCCCACTTCCTGCTCACACCAGGCAGGGAGTCGGAAGTGCCGAAATCCTCCGACCCGACCCTTGCTGCAAACCAGGAAGCACCAGAGACAGCCTTGAGAAAGGCTGTGATTTCAGGCTGACACCCTCTGCAAACATCTGCTGGGGGGGGTCACATCTGGGCCCTGGAGCGAACCCAGGGCACGGCCACACGCAGGTCATCCAGCCAGGGAAAAGAACCAAGGCACAATCCAGACCCTGTGGCCACTCGCTGCCCCCCTTCTCCCATGGGTGACACCTCGTCCCTCCTGCTCGCTGCCCCCCTTCTCCCATGGGTGACACCTCGTCCCTCCTGCTCCCTGACCTCCTTCTCCCATGGGTGACACCTCGTCCCTCCTGCTTGCTGCCCCCCTTCTCCCACGGGTGACATCTCGTCCCTCCTGCTCCCTGACCTCCTTCTCCCACGGGTGACACCTCGTCCCTCCTGCTTGCTGCCCCCCTTCTCCCACGGGTGACATCTCGTCCCTCCTGCTCCCTGCCCTCCTTCTCCCATGGGTGACACCTCGTCCCTCCTGCTCGCTGCCCACAGGGGACTCCAGCACATCCCACAGCACCTCTGCCGGAGTCTCCCGACATCCCATCACTCAGCAGAGCCTCGTGACACGTCTGAACCCCACGGAACGCCTTTACCATGGGGGAAAAAAGGGTGTGGGGAGCTGCTTTCTGGGAGCCAGGGATTGGCAGCACAGGGAAAATCTTGGACAAGGCGCAGATCCGTCCAGGGCCGAGTCTCCAGACGGATCCGGGCCACTCAGGGCAGCGACAGCTCCTTCCCGGTGCACATCCCTTCTCCACGAGGTGTTTGGAGGGACAGCGAGATGCTCTCACAGCAAACGCACCCGAGGAGGACGAGCCCAGCAGTGCCCTGCCCTCGCAGCCTCGCTCCCTGCACGCAGGGAAGGGAAAGGCAGCGGGATCGGCACCGAAAGCGCCCGGCAAAGAGCAGGCTCGGCGCTGTCACATGGGAACAGCCCCTCCGGAGGCGGCCACGGCTCGAGGGAGCCCGACGGGTCGGGGATTCGGGAGCCCGGAGTCCCCCTCGGGACCGGCAGCTCGTCCAGGCACGGGCTCGGTGGCACAGCGGCTGCTCGGGGCACCACGGGCTGCTCTGCAGGGCGCCAGCACCCGCTGCTTCCCCTGGCACAGGGGCCAGCCGGTGTGCCCGTGCCGGGAGCTGGCACAGCACCCACCGCCGGTGACAGCCCTGCCGGCACCTCCCGTCCACACCGGCGGGCACCGATGCCCAGCCAGCCCCGGGCGGAGGCTGCAGAGCCCGAGGACGGACCCCCCGAGCCAGCCCACCCCGCTCCCTCCGGCCCCAGCGCCGCACGGGGTGCCAGGGGGTGCCAGGCTTGGCCAGGGGGTGCCGGAGCCGCCCGGGATGGGCACCGGGCGAGGGGACGGGGCTCAGCCCTGCGGACCCCCGGGGCTGGCAGAGCCGGCACCTACCTCGGGCGGGACCGGCGACAAACGCGACAACGGAGGGTCCCGGGGCGGGGGCGGCCCCGGGGGGGGCTCCGCGG
>VWZG01005625.1:115223-143227 GCA_013396735.1 Grallaria varia
GCACAGCCCCGCAGGTCTGCCTGGCACAGCCCCGCACAGCCCGACACAGACCGGCAGGGCTGCCGGCACAGCCCCCCACAGCCCGACACAGCCCCGAGACAGCCCCGCAGGTCTGCCTGGCACAGCCCCGCACAGCCCCGAGACAGCCCCGCACAGCCCCGCAGGTCTGCCTGGCACAGCCCCGCCCAGCCCCGCAGGTCTGCCTGGCACAGCCCCGCACAGCCCCGCTCCCGCCCGGCTCCAGCACGTCTGTTTCTCTTCCCTTTGCCTTTGAGGTCGGGATTCCTCCCACCTTGCCCAGAGCCCGGTTGGCACCAGGCGGGCACCCACCACGAGGGTGACCCAGATCGCGGGGACACGGGGGTGGCAGAGCCCCCGCAGCACGGGGAGGGGACACGCGGGGACAGTTCTCTCGGGCAGCGGCGCTGGGGCTGGGAGGGGTTTTACACTCCGGCATCTCCTGCCGGGCTCTCGGAACCCTCCAGAGCCCTCCGGAACCGGCACCGGGAATGGCCCCGGGAATGGCCCGGGAGGGGATGCGGGAATGGCCCGGCAGGGGATGCGGGAATGGCCCCGAGAATGGCCCGGCAGAGGATGCGGGAATGGCCCGGGAGGGGATGCGGGAATGGCCCGGCAGGGGATGCGGGAGCGGCACCAGCGGGACACTCACCCTGGCTTTGTCCTTGCATCCAGAGGAGTTAAAGCCCTGGGAGATGAGGTCTCATTGTTCAGGCTGCGCTCAAAGGGAGGCAGCTGCTTTCTTTATATCGCAAGATTCACTAAAGTTCAGGAAGAGAGAGAGAGGGAGAGAGAGAAAGGGGACGGCGAAAGGGGAGGGACCGAGCGCAGGGCCCAGAGGCCGTATAGAATGACAATGGAAGGAAATGCTTTATCAAACCTAGAAAGCCAACCCTGCCCTGGGAACACAGAGGGAGGAAAAAAAAAAAAGAGAGAGAGAAAAAAAAAAACTTGCAGAAGAAAAGCGAGTTGAGCTGCCCCGGTCCCTCCCTTGGCAGCAGAGCCCTCCCCCCAGCCCCTCGCTCCCAAACACAATGCGAGCGCCGGTGGAAGCCGTCGGGCTCAAACACTGCCTTTTTAAATATATATTCATTAAACAGACAGAAGTTTCAGTTCTTTAAAAAATAAATAAATAAATACAAAATCCGACAACCAAACCCTGCCCGGGAATGGGAATGTGACGCTCTTCCCCCTCCCCCGGCTCCAGCCGGCCAAGTTTCTATGAGTCAAACGTTTGCAATGTGTTACCGAAATGTTACCAAGCTGGAATGCGGCATCCAGAGGGCTCAGCTCGTAAAAACTTCTGTTTGTTGGCCGGGGGAAAGTGGCACCGGCCCCGGCCCCGGGTCCTCCTCCCGCTCCTTCTGTCCCCCCATGGCGGGCAGGGCTGGACCGCGCTGGGGCATCAACGAGCGCCGCCGGGGAAATCTCCTGGAGCAGGTGGGGAAGGAGGGCCGGCGGGACATGAAACCAAACAGAGCCGGAATTCTGGGAATTCTGCTTGGAAGGGATCGTAGGGCTCAGCTTGTTCCATCCCTTCCGCGACACCGGGCTGCTCCAAGCCCCATCCCAGGGCACAGCTACCGAAGCACAACTTCCCAGACACAGGGACTGGGATTTCGGGGTCAGAAAATTACTGTTTCCTCCTCTGACAATCTTTAGGTTCGTGCCAAGATGGGAACTTTCACCTGGGACAACGATTTCCCGGGCCCGGCATCTCCCGGGTTTTCCAGGAGCGTCTGCCCTGGAGTCACACACGAGCCGAGCCGAGGGCTGCGGGTGCAGCATCACCCCCTGGCTCTGGTGGGAACTGGGGCCACCCCTGGAGCTTGGCAGCTCCGAGCTGCTGAGCATCCCTCTCGTGGCAGGAGCACAGCCTGGCCCGGGATGAGTTGGGGAGGGTGATGAGAGCCAGAAGGAAAGCAGGAGAAGGGGAGAGAAGCGGATGGACCATCCTTCAGCGCTTGTAATCCTGAGTGTCCTCAGGAGGTGGCTCTTCCCACCTGGAATCCCCACCCCAAACCCCCTCCCAGCGCGGAGGACCTCAGGGTTCAGCTCCAGGAGGAGGACAGTGATGCTCTTCCTGCCTCACCCATTGGCACCCTGAGATGCCCCTTCCAACAAGGGCAGCTGATCTAACGTGGCTTTGGCTTTTGCCTCTGTCCAAGGGAAGGAAAATGTGCAGCAGCCAGGAGAATCCTCCCAGGAGCTTCCAAGGGGATGGACTCCACCTCTTCCCCTGAAGCTGCCCTGCACACAAAGAGCAGCGCTGGGCTCCCTGGCCCGCCCCTGGGCTGGGGAATCACGGTCAACCTGTCCCGGCTATTTCCACCCCGAGCACTGATTACCCTTTAATGCCAACGGGGACAATGGCAGTGGAAAAGAGGGAGCGTGGTCGTGCTTGTCCCACCTCTAAAAGCCAAGTGATGCCAGTCCTGGGGAAGTCCCAGGGGTCAAAAAAACCTGTTCTTGGAATTTTCCCGACTCTGTGCTCCGATAACAGACATTGATATCCTCAAACAGGGAAAAAAAGGGAAAATCAAGATCCCAGGGCAAGGTCCGAGGTGAAAGGCCATGGCTGTGGTCAAGATGTGCTTAGGGGAGAGCTTGGCAAGCACCCAGGCAGAAGTGAGTGCCCAGGACAGGGCCAGTCCTGCTCCAGGGCTGCTTAAGGAGCCACAAACTTTTGCCGACTTGGATATTTGCATTATTTGCATGTGAAGTGTAAGGACAGGCAGGAGTTGCCAAAAGTGGAGCTGCTCAAAGGCCTGGGGGAGATAAGAGACACTGCCCTGTTTAACAAAGAGACATTTCCATATCTGAGGAAGTGAGGCAATCCTGGCTAATTAAGATGAAGACCAAAGTCTCCCAGGAGGAAGAAAGAGGGTGAAAGATTAAAAAAAAAATCTTTGTGTTTCAAAGGTGAAGAGACCAGGAAAGTTCATGTTCCACCAACTGGAGAACCCAAAAGATGCAGTGTGGCAGCCTGAGCTCTGGAAGTGGTTCTGGTGGTGGATCTCAGGAGGTTCCTGGAGGCTGGGGAGGTGTATCTGAAGGGTTTGGGGTGGCCACCCAAAGAAAGCTCAGGCCCAAAGAAGCTCTGCCTCTACCAGAGACACCTGAGGGCAAAGGCAAACCCAGCATTTCCCTGCAGGAATCCTGACCAGCATCTGGATAAAGTAGAGAAGGAGCATTTCCCACAGGTGTTGGCTGGAGGGACCCCTGGGAAAGCTGAGGCAGTGCTGGGAGGAGAGGAAGGTCCTGGAACTTGCATGGATAGGGCCAGGTCTTTCTGCAGCCTGATGAGCTGGAAACTACTCAAAGGATGCCCCATCCTTGGGAGGATCCAAGGCCAGCTTGGAGCATCCTGGGATAGTGGAAGGTGTCCCTGCCCATGGCAGCAACACCTGAACCCTGTTTGTCCACATGGCAAATGCCAAGAACATTCTGGGCACCCAAAACACCCATGAGCCCCCCTGACCTCTGACCCCAGAGAGCTTCCCTCTGGGATGCACTTCCTGGCTCAGAGCAACCCTAACACATAATCCTCGTGGGTTATTTCCACTGGCAGCCGTTCAGCCACCACCAGCAGCCCCACCAGGGGCACAGACAGGTCAAACTCACCCCTTCTCCCAGCTCGGGGCTTCTCAGGATGGAGGAGGCACCAACAACATCCACAGTGTCCCTCCACGTCACCCCAGCACCTCTCTGGAGGCCTCACCCACCAGCAGATGTGCTTGAACCATTTCACATCTCCAGTCTGAGCTGGAGAAAAAGGCATTTTAAATAATTTCTCCCCTTTCTGAAGAGGCTGGTCCCTTGGGGATGATTCCACAGCGAGGGCGTGAGGAGGATCTTGCCTGGCCCCAGTCCCAGTAAATCACAGTTCAGAGACAGCTGAACTCCATTTTGTGATTATTAACCCCAGCCCTGCTCATTTGTTTGGCCTGTCTGAGGCTAAATATAGTGATGGGTGCAGGGAGAATTGTGTGCAGCTGCTAAACACAGCCCCCCACATACCCCCCCCAAAAAAAATGATTTAAAAAAAATTTACAAATCCAACAAAACAGGAAGGCTATGGCTGGGAAATGAGGAGCAGCTGTGAAGAGGAGGGATGAGATGTCCTACGGGAAGGCCTGACTTCCAAACTTGCAGGAAAACGTGTAAGAAATTCCCCAGCCACTTCTGTAACCCATCACGCCACCCCTGCCCCATGGTGGCCCTTGGCACAGCGTGCCAGGGGCAGGAGCACCTCGGGGTGGGCACAGCAGGAAGAGCTGCAGGAGGGGCTGGCTGAGGGTGCAGTGCCATCAGTAACCTCCTGCCCAGCCTTTGTGTCACCCCCAAATCGTCACAGCTGGACTAAAATGTCCCCAGCAGGCAGGTGCTGAACCAAAAGGGAGCTCCAGGGCCAGGGCTGGGAATTTCAGGAATGAAAAGCTGAGGACAGTGGTGGGGAAACACTCTGAACATAAACAGATGTGCCACGGGGAGGGAAGGAAAGGACCAGAGGGGGAAAAATAGAGGTGGAGGAACATGGAGGTGCCTTGCTGAGGTCACTGTCCCCTCCAATGGTGGCACTGAGCAGCAGGAGGGGTTGCTGCTCCTCATCCTGGCCCATGTTGGAGCTGACAAGGAGAGATAAACCAGTCAAGATGACAGGGCTTGGAGCACCCTGGTCTAGTGGAAGGTGTCCCTGCCCATGGCAGGGGGTGGAATGAGATGAAAGTCCCTCCAACCAAACCATTCTGGGACTCTACAACGGAGGAATTCAGAGGCAGAAGGAGCAACATGGGGGAGGAAAGACCTTCCCTCTCCAAGGGAGTGTGACTTTCTCTGAAGAGCTGGGGCCAGGCAGCGTGGCACTGGCATGGAGGAGACTCATGGCTGGCCACCAACCTCTTGATTCTTCATCAGTTTTCCTCCCTGGCTCCAACGGTGGCTCCGGCAGCTGCAGCTGAGCTGGGGCAGGTGCTGCAGCAGTTTAACGTTTCTCCTGGAGACAGAGCTCAGGGAGGGCAGTGCCCGTGCCCAGCTCAGCCCCTGCTTTGGGTACACGTGCCAGAGCATCAGCTGGCCAGGTGAACCCCCGTGTTTACCTGCAGGCACCCTCTCCACGCAGGTGTGCCTGGGGTATGTTCCTGGCCTTACCCGAGTGCCCGTGAACTCGCTCGTCCCCCCCTTGCTCGCAGCTTCCTGTTTGCCCGGGGAGTTTGGGGTGAGAACGGCCCGATTCGGTCTGTTTTGATGCAGCGCAGCCTCCTCTCGAGCGAGGCAGAGGGAGAGGGAGATGCTTCGCCCAGGCTGTGGTTTGGCAGCTGCTGGCACCGGGCTCCCCGCAGGCAGGTGCTGCTCCCACCGCCATGCCGGGGAGGAGGAGGAGGAGAGGGGCACTCACAGCTCACATCAAGGTGCTCATCTGCAGAGGAAGGAGCTCCCAACCGAAGTGCTGCCTGCGTGGTTGGCTTGTGGCGAGGCAGCCCAGCCCTCCCCGGGAGCCCCAAACTCAACCCCACGCTGGGGCTCTGCACCTGCTGCTGCTGCTGCTGCTGAACCGACCTGGAGAGGTCCTGGGTATGGTTCTGGTCCTGGTCCTAGTTCTGGGTCTGGTCCTGGTCCTGGGTCTGGGTCTTGTCCTGGTCCTGGGTCTGGTTCTGGTCCTGGTCCTAGTCCTACTTCTGGTCCTAGTTCTGGGTCTGGTCCTTGTCCTGGGTCTGGTTCTGGTCTTAGTCCTAGTTCTGGTCCTGGTCTTGGTCCTAGTCCTGGGTCTGGTCCTGGTCCTAGTCCTAGTTCTTGTCCTAGTTCTGGTCCTGGTCTTGGTCCTAGTCCTGGGTCTGGTCCTGGTCCTAGTCCTAGTTCTTGTCCTAGTTCTGGTCCTGGTCTTGGTCCTAGTCCTGGGTCTGGTTCTGGTCCTAGTCCTAGTTCTGGTCCTGGGTCTGGTTCTGGTCCCAGTTCTGGTCCTGGTCCTGGTCCTGGGTCTGGGTCTGGTTCTGATCCTGGTCCTGGTCCTGCTCTGCAGCAACACACAGGGCTGGGAGGAGAACGGGAGACCTGCAGCTCCTTGTGGAACATGTCCCAGGCTCACCAGGCTCCTGGCTCTTCCAGGACGACAGGAGCTGCCTGTCACCCTCTGTGGGCCCTGGGGAAAGGGCACTGCAGTCACAGAATCCTGGGATCAGTGAGGTTGGAAAAGCCCTCCCAGCCTACGGAGCCCACCCTGTGCCCGATGCCCACCAGAGCACTGAGTGCCACCTCCAGTCGTTCCTTGGACACCTCCAGGGATGGGGACTCCAAACCTCCCTGGGCAGCCCCTTCCAAGGCCTGACCAACCTTTCCAGGAGGAAATTCCTCCTCAGAGTCATCAGTGCAGCCCAGGCAGAGCTCCCTGAGGCTGTGCCTCCCGCCCACACCTCTGGCCAGGTGTGTAACTCTGTCCCCCCTTGGGTCTCTACGGGCAGATGATTTTCCTAAGGAGGAAGGAGAGACAGGACAGTGGCACAGCCATTGAGACTCTGGCACTGGAAACCCAGAACTTCTTTTCCATCCCCAGTTTGCAGCAGCCAGCAGGCCTTTAACCCCTAGTTTGGTGGCTCCATCTCGATCCCATGTGCAGGCAGGAGGGGGACAATGTGGGGAGAGAGTCTGATTCACTGTGCAAATCCCTGGCTGGGAGAAGGATTTGGATTTACTGGGGCCAGAGGTGGTAAAGAGCTTGGACAGGAATCTGCTCTAAACCTTTGACACACAAGACATTTCCCTTTCAGGCCAAGACAAACAAAGGAAGGAAGTGTCTGGGACTTTTAAAGCGACCTAGTGGAGACAGGTAAGGACAGATAAGGGCTGAAGGAAGAGTGGGTTGGGCAGGGGAAGGATCTAGTTTTGCAGATTTGTAGAGTCCTCAGAACTCTGCAGACCAGGGGAGCTGAAGCTGCCTGGGGAAGGGCCGTTTGCAGGGGGAGAAACGGGCTGGGCGCCCCCGAAGTGCTGAGTGTGGGGTTTCCACCCGTCCCCCGCTTTTTTTCCACATGCTTTGCAGAGTTCCGTGGGACTGAGCCTGGCAGGATCTCGCTGCTCATCAGCTGAGCCCCAGCAGGTTCTGCACAGTGCTGGGCTCAGGTGCTCAGGCAGCCTGGACCGTCCCTGACCCCTCCTACAATTCCTCAGCTCTCCTGTTTGGTGTAGAAGTGTCTTTGCCCCTTCCCAGCCCTCAGATCCTCTGACAAAACAAGCAGCTGGAGCTGTCCTTGCCCTGCAAAAAGGGAGAAAACCCCCTGTGTGATGCAGGGATTGAAAAAACCCCACGTGAGATAAAAAGCTCACGTCACTAAAGCTGTCCCCTGTCCCCACACCACTTGTACGGAGCACACGGCGTGGGGGATCCTCGGGTTTGCAGGGCTGGGAATGGGACCAGCCAGGAGTTTGCTGGGGCACAGCAGCTGTGGTTTGCCTGGCCCTGAGAGCACATCCTGCTCCAGCAGCTGCTGGGGGACCCCGGGCATCTGCCCAGCCTGGCAAACCACCACCTTTCCCAAAGGAACATCCCTGATTCCTCAGCCCTCTGAAGAAAATGATGGCCAGAAGATTGTCCCAGCTGACAGACTGAAATTGCCAGGGTTAACCTTGCCTGGACAGGGTTAATTTTCCTCCCAGGGTTTCAGTTTCTCCTTGGAGTTACCTCTGTGGTGACTCCAGGGCTCCCCTTCGTGATTATCCCTCTGGGAACATTTTGCTCTTTGACCTCAACTCTTCCCATTCTCCACAAAACTGCTCCAGTTGCTTTTTAACCCTTTTTCTCACTCAGGTTACGACACAGCAGGATTTAGTGGGAGCACGGGCAGGCCCTGAGGGATCCACAGACTGGATGGACAATAATTGGCAGGATCCAGGGGCTGGAAGGAGCAGGAAGGTCCTCAGTGCCATGTCACAGTGTCACAGCCCCCGCTCCTGGCCTTGTCCTTTGGGGTATTTTGCACGCTGTGGGTCATTAAACAAACATCCAGGGTCTGGTCTCCCTGGGCACGACTCCCAGGGTCGGGACCAGCGCTGGGATGAGGGATGAGGTTCCTCCACACGCCGAGTCCAACACCATGGAAACAACCCTGTTGATTCCCGGGTTATTTATAATTCAAACTGGACAAACAAACCCTTCCTACCCACAACGGTCAAGGCTATGAATCCACAGCTCTCCTTTCCTTTGGGGACCTTGTTTGTGACTCATTCCCGGCAGAGCTTGGGGGCTTCCAGCCGAGGGCTGAGCCTGGTCCTTGCCATTAATTTGCCCAGAAAAGCCCATCAGTGAGGCCACTGAATCCCTTTGAAATCCCAGAAAACTGGCTGGAGCACCATCTGGAGGCAGCGCCTGGAAGGAGTGGGCAGAGCAGCCCTGGTGACACAGGGATGGGTCCCCCACTCCGGGAGCTCTGCAGGGATGACACACACCCATCCCTGGGGACCCTCGGGGCTCAGTGGGATCCATCCCACCTGCAACTACCAGGACATGCCACGACCTTGGATTCCAAGTCCTTGAATGATCCTGTCCTGCCTCTTGCTGGATGTTCCGCCGTGTCATCAGCTGCTCTGGCAGGTGGTCCCCAAATGAGGGGTCTCCACAGTCAGTGTCCCTGGAAAACAGGAGGGATTCCCTTGGATGACACTTTCCCCCTCTAATCTGTGCATTCAGGACTGAGCTGTCACTTTTTACCCACGTTCCTCTGCTCCCCATTAGTTCTTGTCCCTTGGAGGGCAGATGGATCTGCCTGGAATTGGGAAATCCTTGGTTTGTTATTGCTGGCCTTGATTAGTTATCGATTTTTCTAAGATTGTCTCTCAAGAGCCCGTCTGCCTAAAATTCTGCCCTTATCTCCTGCTGGGTCTGAGCACAGCTTCGTTATCCCACTCCATCTTTTCGATAGCACTTGGGCAGCACTGGGTGCTGCTGCTCTTTGCCCTCTGGAAAGGGGAAATGATCATATTTTCTAATTCTGCTGCTGCTGAGAAGAGCTGTGATTTCCAAGAAGTGGTCCCGTGCGTGCCCTGACACATTTCACAGCTCAACACGGAGCAGCTTTCAGCAAAGAGCCTGGAATGGGTGTTCTTTCTCTTGCAGGGATTCACTCTCTGTAATCTGATCATTCGGGTTGTTCGGAAAGACAACTTGATTTTTCAAGGCGTGATCCGCTTTCTCCACGGCTGATCAAGGTTTCCTGCATAATGAGTCGGCTCTTTGTTGCTGATTCCTGAGGAAGTCTTACCAAGCTCTGCACAGGCTTAGACAACCTTTCTCCTGGCTGGGTGCATCCCGACCTCCGGGGCTGCTTTGGGATGCCCACCTTGGCAGCTCGGGGGGTATTTTTAAGAGTGATGCTTCTTCCAGGGTTGTTTTTCTCTCCGTGCCCCGTGTCCACAATATCAAACGCTTCCTTCCCCTCCGGCCCTCGAGGCTGCTCCCAGCGCTGGACGCTCTTTGAGCAGGGCCCCTCTATCACCAGAATCTGCTTATCTGTGGCTCAGAGGAAATTCTGCTGGGCTGATGCGTTCCAGCTCCGGATGAACCGCTGGAATTCCTCCTGCCTCGGCCACCGGGGAGCTCGGGGCTGCTTCCCACTGCAGTGTCTGTGCAAACAATCAGGGGGGCTCCTTTCACACCCGCAGAGGCTGCAGGGACAAAGTTGCCACTGGGGACCGTCACAGGACTCGCTCGAGGCCTTCAAGGGGCAAAGAGGTTTTGGGATTTTGGTGCTTCAGAGCGAGAGGGTTTGAAGGGACTCCCTAAATACTCACGTGGGGAGCAACGTCTCAAAAGCAAAGCACCAAATAAAACCCTGTCAAACAAAATGCGGTCACAAGGACTGACTTAAGGCACTAGAAAAGCCTGTGCGGGTTTAAGAGCTCGTTTGTGTGGAAAAGGGAGAGTTTTTTTTATTCTCAAGTGTCTCTCCATCACCTCACAGCATTCCCCAGGGCATGGAGCCTGCTCTTGATGTCATGCTAAAAATAAACCACTCGGGAAGGCTGCGCAGCGTTCGCAGGGCTCCAGGTGCTTTGAACTGAAAAAGGAGGAGGGGAAAAAGCACAAGAAGAGAATGGATGAGGCTGTTAGATGTGCATGGGTGAGAAATGGCCTCCTGCCAGAGAAGGGAGCAGGCAGCTGTCACCTCACTGGGTGGAAATTACAGTTCATATAAAACAACTTCACCTCTGTCGCTTCGTTTCCTGAAAGCTGATGGAGGAAAAAGTCAAAATTAGGGAGGGAGAGAGTTTGTTTTCTTTTTCTAGAAGACAATGAGTGTTTTTATTCACCCCCTTTCTACGTGTGTGTGTGTTTAGATAAAAGTTGGGACCGAAAGACTCTCCTGAAGTGGTGCCAAGTTAAAGCTCAAGAAAACAAGCTCCAACCTTTAAGACCGAAAGGCTCAGAGGGTCCTCAAACCCAGTTCTGCTCACACAGGAAATCACATCATGTAATCGCTCGTTTGTGACTTTGGCAAGAGATAAAACCCCTCTCAGTAAGGGTGTCCTGCCACTCCAGAGAGAGACGGCCCAGGAGAAACCCAACACTCGAGGGAAGGGGGATTTTTTAGGACCTGTTTGCAGAAATATCCCAGTTCTGTCCCTGGGTGGGAGAGCAATTGTATTTGTTTGTTTGGTGGCAATTAAAATGACATTCTTTTCTGCAGTATCTAGAGAAGCCTCCACTGACAGAGGTGAGGAAGAAACATCCTCCTGCCCCATTAAGGACCTGTCACATCATTCCTGATTCATTCCTTTAACCTCTTAAAAAGATACTTGGCCTCTACCCTTCCACTTTGCAAGGAAACCACTGAAAATGCTCTTCTGCACAGGGCTTATCCCGGTCTTGGCTCCGCTCTGGAGTGATTTTATCTGGAGTGTTTCTGCAGCTTTCTCATGTACCACATGGAACAGTATCAAAAGCCATAAAACTGTGTTTACAGCCTCTTCTTGGAGCACAGAGCTCGGAACATCGTTGTGCATGTAAATTATCTTTGCTCGGGCCGGTTGGATCTCGCCCAGTTGGTGTTCCCTGTTTCCCCTTTTCTTTGGTGCTCCTCCCTGGGTGCTGACAAGCAACATCCTTAAGTGCTTGTCCCACTCACTTCCCAGATCCCAACACCATATAATTCCCTTAGGACTGTCAGTCTTCTTTTTTAGGAGAAACCTTTGGCATTTTCCTTGACTATTTTCCACTCTCACCGGGATAGTGGAGGTTCCCTTTTCAGCTTTCTCCCACCTCTGGAGTGAAGTTAATCTTGCCCTTAATCTTTAACCTATATAATGAGAGTAAGTGAATTTTGAGCCTGTTTTTTTGAGGTTCCTTTCCTCATTACCACCCAGGCCAATTATGATCTGCATCTGATCAATCACCCTTTGAAGACTTGACACGCTTCAGCCTTCTTGGCTCTTCCCGCAGAATCCTTGAGGTTGGAAAAGACCTACAAGATCACCGAGCCCACCCTGTGCCCGATGCCCACCTTGTCCCCCAGCCCAGTGCTCTGAGTGCCACCTCCAGTCGTTCCTTAGACACCTCCAGGGATGGGGAATCCAAACCTCCCTGGGCAGCCCCTTCCAAAGCCTGACCACTCTCTCCATGAAGAGGCTCTTCCTGAATTTTTCCTGCCTCTTTTTTGAACACTCTTTTCCTTTCCTTGAACTTTCTGAATTCCCTGAGCTTTCACTGCCTGCACGAGCCAGCCTTGGATGGGGTGGAGGCCACAACAGGGCAAAAGGTGGGTCCAAAAGGAGTTGTTGGGAGCTCTGAGGACCCCCAACTCCTGCACGTGCTGCTCCCCCTGCCCCAGCTCAGCCCCTGGTGCTCCGGAGCTTCCCAGCCTGGCTGAGCAGCAGAAGCTCTGGGCTTATCTCCCATCAGAGCAGTTGGGAGACAGTTGAGTGTCTCTCTGGGTGCTGAGAGAAGGGAAGGCTTTGCTCTGGCAGATAAGGGGCCCTCCCTGAGGAGCCAGGGGAGGCCGTTGGTATCTCAGGGGCTTCCAGGCACACCCTTGGCACGTGTGGGCTGGGGGGGCCTCACGTAGACAGGGGCATGGTGTCGAGGGCAGTTAACTGAACCCTCACTATCATCTGCCTTCTTCCCCCTGGAATTATTTCTCCTGCTGATCGAGCCTCTGCAGTGACCTCCTTGGCTGTAAACAGTCGGTCAAATCCTCACGTTTTTGGAGGGGGATTAATTCAGGACAGATAAGCACTTCAGGAAGGTATTTCAACCTAAGATTTTGAAGTGCTTAACAGCTCCTTTTTCTGCTTGAGCAGCCACCCAGCTCTCACTGCAGGTTATGGAGAGTTTTCTGAACATCCCTTGGGAGGTCTGGGGGAACCAGGAGTGTCTGGAGTGCAACTATTCTCTGTCAGCTCCCCACGGCAGAAACCCAGGCTCTGGTGGTTACGTGTCACCCACTGCTCAGGCACCTGGTGTGTCCAGGCCACCTTTATCCAGAGGAATCAGGAGATCCAGCTCCCAGAATCAGGTAATTAAGGGAGGAAGAATCAGGGCGTGAACAGAGGCTGTACATTCCAGTTCTCTGCTGCACAGTCAGAGCATCTGAAAACAAGAAGGGCAAATCTTCTGGCGAGGCAGGGGCTGCTTTTGCACAATGATGGTTTCACAGTTTCTGTATATATTATAGAAAAACATGTTTCCTTTCCCATTTTAAACTCTCCCAGGTTCTTGGGCCCCTCTCAGCTCCTTTGTGAGAAGGATGAATGCCCTCCCCAGGCAGTGCACACTCTCTAAAGTCCTGCTCTGTTTTCCCTCCTTGTTTACACCCAAGGGAAGCCACCACTTTTCCAAATATAGATCTTTTCATCCAAATCAGGGGGGCAGGGATTGGAATAGTGTTAAAAAATAACCCAGCTGCGAGGCAGAAATCTAAAAGTGGTGCAATAGCATCGCTGTTGTTCATAGGCTGGGGAGAGACAGGCACTGCAACACCCACCTCATGTCATCTGTGGGAATCCTCTGCCCTCTGCTGGTACCCAGTCCTAATTGTGTTATAATAAACAGCAGGGGGAAACGGGCATCTTTGAAGTCTATGGGCCCTTTCCTAGGAGAAATGTTACCTTTTCTGGTGTAGTCAAAAATAATGTGAGCACAGAATAGTTTGGGTTGGAAGGGACCTAAAAATCATCCAGGTTCCACCCTCCTCCAGGGACCCCCTTCCACTAGCCCAGGTTGCTCCAAGCTCTGTCCAGCCTGGCCTTGGACACTTCCAGGGATGGGGAGTTCAGGGCATTCCCTCCCCACCAGCCAAGAATCCTCTGCCTCTCCTCGAGCTTCCAAACAGGTGGATACCAGAGACTTCTGTCAGCACGACTTGTGGCCACTTTGTACAGTGACCAAAGTCCTGAATCAAACACTTCTGTCAAGGATAATGTACTGGTTAAGCTCTGCTTTTGTCCCTGGAGTAGTGACTACACCCCCCTGCACAGCTATGAGCAGCACAGCCAGGAGTAGGAAAGTCAATACGACCCAAAAAGGTGCAATAAAAACAATAACATAAACTGAAAACACCCTTCTGTTACCTGTCTTCGTACCCACACAAGCCTCAACTGTCCTTCAATGGCAGCAAGGAAGTTTTAGGCAATTCACAGGGAAAGAGTTCAGATATTCAGCCAGGACTCCAACTCTGCCAGGGAAATCCTGTTCCTTCAGTCCTGGCCTTTGCTCTCAACTGAAGCTTCTTGAAGCCTCCCAACCCCACAGGCACCACTTCCGGACTCTTTCTGCCTCGTGTCACAGCTCACTTTGGGGGTTCAGAGCCCCTTCATTGCAACCCAGAGTCAGCCCAAGTTCTTCCTGATCCTGCTTGAGAAAGGCCTCGAGCCTGCAGGTCTGTTTGCATTTCCTGACGGGGTCATTTGGACTTTGGATGACCCTTTGTTCCTACGGACCATGTCGAGTCTCCACTCCCAGATTGTCATCACCACTACAACAGACATCAGGATGGAAGATGAGAACAAGGCTCGGCTGCACAGCCTTGCCCAGTGAGAGACTCCAGAGGCAGGAGGGGATCCGTTTCCAAGGCACAGAGGGGTTAATGACCCAAACTGGTTTGAGCCCTTTCTGTTCCCTTTACAACAGTGTTTTTCCCAGCTCTGGAAGCATCTGGGCCAACAACCCAGGATTTCCTTTCAATCAGCTCAGGATTTGATCAGCATTATTTGATGTAACAGAACGTTTTGAAGTCAAGGACTGTTTCCAAGCCCCCAAAAAAATATTTGTTATTTTTTTCCACAGCATCTCCTTGCAGCTCTTTCGCTTTTCCTTCCCACAGTTTATCTTTCACAACACCAAGTCCTGCCTGCATTTCCCCTTTGGCTGCTGGTTGGTAGTTTGCTCAGTTGCTGTTATTTTTGACTCTCATCCAGGCTTTGTATGATATTAATAGCTGTTTCCCAGAACCATAATCGTCCTCAAACCAGCCCTAATATTAGCTGGAGATGGAGCCAAGAATCACTGCTGAGGCCTGAGGGACTCGAGCTGGGAATTTCTCCTCCCTCCAGCTCTGCCCCCAGCCCAGGGAGCCAAAACACCCAAACCCAATTCACACAGCCCCATCGTGGCAATGGCAGGTGACAGAGAAGCAGCTCCCGAGAGCCAAAATGCACAGAAAGATGCTGAAAAGAAGGTGCTGACATGAGGAGTCAAGAATTAGATGTTATTGGTTGCCTAATTAATGCCTCAGTCTAATCAAGACAGAGCAATCACTCATTGTTCATCCAGCAGTGCTAACAACTAATGGCCAAATTACTCTTCTTCTTTTAGAAGTTGTCAGTAAAAGGAAAAAATAAACACAGAAGATATAAGCATCTACCCCACTCCTCCAGTGATAAATTCTCCTCCTCCCTTTGGCTGCTGCAGTGACTCATCAGCATCCTGAGGGGGGAAAACAGGGATGGGTTGTTTCTTCTTTGCTAGGAGGAATAGGATTATAAGGCTGATGTTTTTTCCATCTCTGTTTAGAGTCCACTTGAGGCTATTTTTTTTAACATATTTTCTACTGTTCTCTGTACTGGAGTCTTTCTTCCCAGAGCTGCAATCCCACGTCACACCCACATCCACTGTGCCTCCTGTATTGGCCTGCATTTTTCCTGTCACCTCTAGGACTGGTTTCTGTCACCTGCCAAAACTGAGCTCCTGGATGGGCAGCAATAGATGCCTGAGGAGTTACTGATACCCTGGGGCCATCCTGTGCTCTGCCAGCACTCCCTGCTCCTTAAGGAAGTACTTGGGATTGATCCCAGGCACAGCCACTGTACCTCACACAAAACTATGCCAATTCAGTTGCTGTCTCTTGTCGCTGGGCAGTTGCTGTTACAGGTAAATAAGATAAACCAACCAAAGGTGCCAGGGCTGAGTCACATGAGCCTTTGTCTTCTCCCTAATAATGCTGATGCTGCACAGCCCCGTGTCCTGTATCACCTCACACCAGTTACTTTCTGAGAGCTGAAACACCAACAAAGTCCTGGTCAGCAGGGAAAGGGTCTCCAGTGGCGAGTTCAGATCCTGCTGCTCTGCCCACGAGGTTGCCCATTTCCTCTATCCAGAGTCCAGTTTCATTTCCTGGAGGGAAGGTGGGGGGGTAGTTTCTTTTCTCTCTGCTCAAGCTCTCTGTTTCAGTTTCATTTCTCGCAAAACAGCTCATCCTGCTCAGGCTCCACCCCGAAGTTTCCCTATTAAAGGAGCAGCCGAAAGATCACAGGCTGTCCAGTCCCATCTGCTGCAGACGAGTCTTTGCTCCTGGAGGGCGACACTACACCCACAGCCAGGATGAGGTGAGTGCCAGCACCCGCTCCTGTCGTGGCCCCTGCATGCTTTAGGGTTGCTAATGCTCAGCACGAGGTCCCTCTTCAGAACCTCACCCTGGGTAAGCTTGGACAGGTCCTCTGAAGGGCACCCTGTCCAAGTCCCTGCTCAAGCAGGACCACCCGTGCCCACATCCAGAGAGCTTTTGGAGCCTGTCCAAGGATGGAGATTCCCCAGCCTCTCTGGGCAACCTGTGCCAGGTTCTTCTTCTCACAGTTAAAAAAGGGCTCCTGATGTGCAGAGAGAGGTTCTTGAGCTTGTTTGTGCCCCTTTTGCCCTGTCAGTGAGCACCACTCTAAAAGCCTAGCACTTCTTTGCACCCTCCCTTCAGGTATTTTTATTGAGCTGTGATTTGCCTCTGAGTCTCCTCTTAGGCTGGAGTCCCAGCTTTCTCAGCCTTTCCTCATGTAAGAGATGCTCCAGTCCAACATCTTCATGACTCTGTTGAGCCAGTTCTTCACCCTTCAGCTGAAGGTTTCCTGCCCCTGGAGGGTAAAGTAGTACTCATTCTGTGCTTGGGGGTGGCTCTACTTTCTGCCTTTTTGCAGCCCATTCCAGGCCCTTTGCCTTGGGTAAGGGAGAGCAGCCCCAGCTCCGGGCACTGGTGACTCCCCTTTGGAGCACAGCAAGCCAGGAATGAAACCTCACAGATGGTTCCCTGAAGACAGGCTGATTGGCACAAAGATTTAGAGGTCCTTTAGGAGCATGAGGGATGTGTTGGGCAAGGGGGGAGGGCCCCATCCTCCACCTCTCCCTCCTCTCTTCAGCTCTGTGTGGGTTCCCTCTTCCACAAGTCACTGTTTCCTCTTTGCAGCAATGACAAGCTGAAGGAGAAGCTGGATGCCCTGCAGTGTCACTTCACATGGCAGTTGGGCGTAGTGGGCTTTTTCAACCCTTCCCATGTCCTGCAGAAGCTGGCTGTAGAGCTCAGGCACACAGTCCACCAGAATGAGGTGGCCCTCCTGGGGCTCCAGGCCTACGTGTACCAGCTGGACAACCAGAGCACAGAAGCTCTGCAAAGCCTCAGAGCTGCTGAGGAGCACAACAGAGGAGGCAAGCAGCCAGCATCTACTGCGGGCTCTTTGGTCATCCATGGGAACTATGCTTGGATTTACTACCTTCAAGGCTCTTATCAGGAGGCTGAAAGGTCTCTGGAACAAATTCAGCAGCTCTGCCCAACCCCTTGGGATCCACAGCTCATCCCCTACATCCAGGTCCTGAAAGGCTGGTCCCTCCTGGCCATCAGAGCCCGGCACGGGGAACGGGCAAGGGAGTGCTTCGATGCAGCCTTGATGATTGAACCAGAGAACACATATTTCCATGCTGGGCTTGCAAAGGCTCTCTATTTCTCCTGGAGTTACTGCTGGTATCATGATATTGCAAGCCAAGCCAGAAGGCACTTGGAAGTAATTGTCCAGAAGCAGCCAAATAACTACAGAGCCAAAATATATTTGGCCAGGCTACTTGAACAAGGGGATAAGGAAGATAAAAAAAGAGCAGTTGACTTGTTTAAGGAATGTGCAGAGAACAGCCTTGATCCTGAGGTCATCAAATGCTCAGCTTTGTCCTGTCTGGAAGAGTCTGCAGAGAATGCAATCAGGATCATCCGGCGAGCCCTGCAGCAGGACCCAGGCTACCACCTTCTCTACCAGGCTCTGGCCAGGTGCTATAAGACACAGTGGCTTAATGCAGAGGAGCGAGACAAGGATAATATACTGGATGAAGCCATCAGGCACCTCAAGGAAATCGTTCAGAAACATCCAGACCTGGACCTTACGCTTGTAAAGCTACAGTTGGCAAAGTTTATTGGTGTAAGAGACCCGGTCCAGGAAGAAGAGATCTACAAGGATATAGAGGGGAAGATCGACACCCTGAGCCTCAGATGCCGTCAAGCCCTGAATCTCCACTGGGGAAAGTTCTTCCTCTACCACAAAAGATCCCCAGATGCAGCAAAAGCCAAGTTTATGGATGGGTTCAAGATCCCTGCGTGCACAGAGCAGAGGAAGGAGTGTGAGTGGAGGCTGAAAAAGTTAGCTCACTCCTACCAGAACAGAGGGGACACCAACACTTGCAATGCCATCTATAACTTCATGAAGGAGACCAACCGCAGCCTGCCCGAGGAGTTTTCTAGAATCAGCTTAGAGTGATGGGGAAGCCCCAGCCCACAGAGAGCAGGGCATGGCTTTCTGCAAAGCTAGAAGGCCACAAGGGCTGCCTGTCTGCATGGCAGGCCCGTCACCTCACATAAAACCTTCACATCTCACAGCTCCTCAGACCATCCCATTGCTCAGCCATCAAATGCGGGCCTTCCCACAGGTAACGGAGCACCCAAACCTTACACACCCAGTTGGGTCCTGGTTCTCCCCGAGGAGGAACGAAAACAAGGGTGAAGAATTTGGCTGTGCAGTCTGAACACAATCACCTGCAAGTGCAGACCTGTGTCACTCCCTTGGAGGTGCTGCTGATCAGAACTGAGCGGATTAGGACAGCATGAGAAATTTAAACATTAACTAGGAGAATGCTACCATTTGCAACAAACCAGGAGGTGGATTCCTCTGCAAGGTCACTGAGGGGTGGAGCTCTTCTGTGCAGGACATGGAGATGGTCCCTGGCCTGTCCAAATGCATTAAATGCTGTTGCTGAAGGAGCCCCCAGTGGTGTCTGAATCTGCACTAACCCTCTAGAGCACACACATGCCTGCTCCTGACTGCACAGAAACCAGAAGCTTCCTTGCACTGGTATCCACCAGGAATTACATTTTCATCCCTGTTTCTGGGGCCAAAGGGAAGATTCTTGTATTCTTTCATTAATAAATGTTTTGCTGTGCGATTTCTCCTTGTTGGGTGTCTTCTTGCAGCCTGAAGCAACCAGAGCATGGAAAGCCAAAGATCTGCCCTTTCCTCATTATTGTCACTCTCCATCCCCCAGGCCCTTCCTCTGCAGTGTCCTATGTCCTTGGACATCCCACTGGGAACTGGTGCCCTTCCCTGCAGGCACGGGTGGGCACAGGGCCCCACCCCAGTCATGTTCCCAAGCACTGCCAGGGCCCCCTCTGTGCCCAGCAGGACACCAGTGGGGGTGGCTTGCAAGATTGTCCCCAAACCCTCCCTGTCCCCACAGAGCTGAGCCACAGGGACTAGGGCAGGTCCCTCAGCAGGTCCCACTGCAAACAGCTCCATTTCCACCCCAGTGAGGAACAGGCAAGACCCAGTTTGGGAGATGCTCTAGGAAAGCACCGAGTCCAGGGTCCAGGACACAGGATTTGGGGAAGAACACACCTTAGTGAGCCACCCCCCACACATGTGGTGTGTGTGAGAACATCCCAGGCCCCAGCAGCCCCCCAGTTGCCCCCTCCCCTGCAGTGGGGCAGCACCAGGGCGCAAGAGAGGCAGGAGACAACTTCCCCCTTCACACCCCACCATCAAGGGGAAAGAGAAACACCCCAAGCCACCACGCCCACCCCAGGCTATTTCACTTCCTGCCACAATACCGGGGATGAAACCCTGTTGTTTTCCTTCCTCCTCTGGACCCAGGAGCCACTGCCTGGGGCACAATCCTGCCCCCAGCAGCAAAGACTACCAGATCCCCCAGCCCTTGGGGCAGGAGCTCCTGTAGGGCTGCACCTGCCTGGGGTAAAACTGCACAGCACAAGCGAAACCAGAGCCAGAGAACAGAGCTGGGGTCACGGAGAACATCAGGATTTACTTAAACGCTCAGTCAGGACAGTTTTCCAGAGCTCAGTAAAAACAGTCACTTTAAAAACTTTGGTGTGTTCCGCAGGTCTCTTCACACAGCACTGGATAAGGTCACAAATCCTGACCTGGGAAAGCAGGGACTCCCAACTCCCACTGAACCCCCTCCCCACTATGAGCAGCATTGACTCATTTAGGCTACTCAGGAACCCTTTGGGTTTGCATCCACACAGTCCTCTACAAAATTGCCCCCTTGTAAACAAAGCATCAAGAAACGTTTCTTTAGAGAAGCTTCAGTCCCTCGGGCAGTTCATTAAGGAGAGGCCTTTGCCCACCAGACCAATCCAACACTGCCATCCTCAGGATTCCAGCTGCATGACCAGCCAGGTGGGAATTACAGACTGTGCTGATGGAAAGCCTGGATTCTGACAGAGTTCAGACACTGCTGTAACAAGAACATCCTATGGAGTCTTAAAACAACAACCAACTTACACTCATTGCATGACTGCTCCACTTCACGTGGGGAGAAAACCAGGTGTTAGTGAAAACGTCAGTCAGCTCCTCTAGGGTTTTAATGATTAACACTGAACAAATCCTGCTGGTTACTCTCTTCACCAATACTACAGAGTTAGATAATAAAAATACATTGCACAATAAAATCCCATTAGAAGTCTCAGTTAAGCTGAAAGATAAAAGGGCAAAACATCATATTACATAAAGCTGCCAGGAGCCACAGAGACAACCTGTATTTCTTGTACTTGCTGGTGTGCAAATGCCAGGACCAGGCCAACTCCCAGGTCTTCACTTCAGCATAGGAGAGGCAAAGAAGTTACCCTGATGTCCAAGCTGGGTTGTTGACTTGCTTTTGCTCCCAAACCTAATCCAAGAGAAACAGAAAAATCAGTTTGGAATTTGGGATATCGAAGTCCAACGTTCTTCCTTCTCCCAGGGAACATTCACCCAAATTTTCCCCACCTCCCAAACCAAGAGTTCATTATCCATCACACAGCTTTTGCTACCACAGCTTCAGGGAAGGGTGACTGAGTAGTAAGTTCAGGCTGCTCCCAGGACTGGGTGCAGAAGTCTACTTTTAGTTCTGCTGGACCACCCAAGCCACCTGTGGTCATTCCAACGTGAGAACATCCATTGGCACTTACCTGGGGGTATTTTTGCTGAAGGTGGACCGGACCCTTTGGGACAGAGAGCTGGACGATGGTGTCTTGGAGAGCTTCTGTTCCGGAGTGGTGAGGGGTCCAAGGATGCTCACTGCCAAAAGAGAGGCACCAAAGTGAGCAGTGTGGGCACAGCTGAAGCTTTCATTGCCGTGCAGGGAACATAAGACATTCCCCAGCATCTGTCAAAAACACTAGACAAATCTGGCATTTCCTGGCACACTTTGCTTTTCCCTCTTCCTCCATAAAGCAGGAATTGCTGGCTCCAACAGCCTCCCAGTCAGCTCTGATTGAGGGTTGTTGTTTTTAATAACAGAGCAGAACCCAGGGTTACCTTGAACCTCAGGTGTCTGTGGAGTGGAATAGGCATTGAAATTCTCAATCACATGCGCTGGGTCTATGTTTTCTTGCTCCACCATCATCAACTGGCTCCAGTAGTCCATAGGCAGCAGCAGAAGTCGCTCCACAACCTACAGAGACACCCATGAGTTGCTGATCATAATCACAGAACAGCTTGGGTTGGTTAAAGATCATATTGCCCCAACCTCCCTACCACGGGCAGGGACACCTTCCACCAGCCCAGGTTGCTCAGCGCTCCATCCAACTTGGCCTTGAACAATTCCAAAGGATGGGCAGCAACCTGTGCCAGGGCCTGCCCACCCTCACAGGGAGTTTTCCCCAATATCCCATCTAACCCTGCCCTCTGGCACTGGGAAGCCATTCCCCTTTGTCCTGTCTGTCACTATGTGCTCTTGTAAGAAGTCCCTCTCCAGTGTCACAAAACAGCACACAGTTCTGACATAACAACACCAGACAGGCATCACCTCAGCTCCCTCCAGCAATGTGAGTTCTTGAAATGGGATAAATTCACCCAAGCTGGTCCTTCCTGCTGACCTACCTTGGGCTGCCTCTTGGTGTCCTGCAGGAGGGTCATGGGGTCAGGATCAGGTACCGCATGGGCCACTATTGTGGGGCCAAAGACTTTGGCCAAGTTGGAGGTGTCCATTTTAGTATCAGGGCTCTGAGCCACCCTATATTAAAAGAAAATAAGAAAGGATGCAGTTTTTCCCTTTCACTTGTCATACAATCCCCCCCATTCCACACACACTTCAAGCCTCTGAAAGAGCAGGATTTTTTCAGAATGAAGACTCCACACTCACAAGCAGTAACAAGGGCCAACCAGAGAAACACCAGTGGCGACATCCCCCTTTAAGAATCACAGAATGGTCTGGGGTTGGGAGGGACCTTAAAGATCACCTGGTTCCAACCCCGCTGTCCATCAGGACGTACCTCTGCAGGTGGACCATGAGGAAAGCTAAAGTGTCCCTGTTGGCCTGGGGAAGTTCTCCAACTGCTTGGTACATAGCGGCAACACTGTTATCCTCATCTGGGATTTCTAGGGGAGAAAAAATAATATTTAGACCTCAGAAAGTGATCCCAGAAGCTGCAGTATTCCCCTCACAGCCACGGCTACCCTGAGAAACAAAGAAGCCAGAAAATTCCCATGCCATGGTAATAATTTTGTATCCTGCCCAACTAGAACTCAGGCACAAGGGCTCCACAGAGCACCAAGGTCTGCTGGCTCCCTCAGCAGCTAAACCCATGACCACTGAGCCTGAAAGAGTTGGAGAGGTCGCAGAGCACGTCCTTACCTGCAGCTTCCATGAAAACCTTGTTTAACCGGAATGTAAGAAGGGGCTCCTTCAGGCTGCGCAGGAAATCCTTGAGGAGGCCACAGATGGCGTGGATATCGTCCACTTTACTGAGCAAAGGAATGCTTTTTGCTCTAAGAAACTTCTCCTTCAGCTCCCTCACCGTCTTGTCACAGCCAGAGATGCGGTAAAGGCCTGTCTGTTGGCACAAAGCTTTGCTCAGAGGCAGGAGATCCACTGATGTTCTTGCACCCCCACCTTCTCACCACACCTGAGCACTCCTGTTGCTCCCTCAGTCACCCACTGAGCAGCAGGACACACACCATAAATAAGGGATATTTGGGTTAACAACTTGCTTCCCTAACACCACAACCCATTTCATTAGCACCGTTTCACACCTCATTTTCTTTTTACCTCATGCAGCCCTCGTTGCTCGATCTCATTAACACAGTGCACGATGATGGAAGGGATCATTGGAGGAGTAGAAGGGACAAAATCCATCAAGGTCCCCTAAGAGGCAGAAGGGAAAATAAGAAAAGAGATATTCAGTCATCAAGACACGGAAAATACTCTCTCAGGAATTCACAGTGAGACCTAAGCTCTGAAAACAAGAATTGTTTCTTCTTCATCAGCCCAGAGAAGAACAACACCACATCCATCAGCACAAGGCTGCACTGCCTGCCTGCAGCTGCCATCTTCCCCACTCAACGCCCTCCTAACATCGCACCCCTACACCCCCTCCCTGATTTTGGAATGAGGCATTACCAAGCTCATTTGCATGTCATTATGCAGCTCTGAGCAACAGGAGTTTTGCTGGGGAAGGCAGCCTTGGAGCTGAGCAAGTCCCAACCCCACGTCAGGCCGACTCTGGTGGCCTCAAGCCCACCCAGACCCACCTCTCCAATTCTGACCGGAGTGCCTGCCAGAGTCGGGATACAGGGAAGGGAACAGCGGTCCCGACACTCCGGGTGAGCGACCACACGGCAGTCTCTGCACTTCAGAGAGATCTTCCCAAACTTCACTCTCTTTCCACATGGAACACACGATTCTGGCTTGATAACCTGATGACGAGGAGAGAGATTAGTGGAGAGCAGGAACTCAGCAGGAATTAGACAGGGTAACATGCTCCCTGATCCAGGCAGGTAACTGGTACGGTTCATATGAATCTGGGACATAATCACAGAATCAGAATATCCAGAGCTGGAAGGGACCCACAAGGATTAAAGTCCAACTCGTGGCCCCGCACAGACACCTCAACAATCCCACCATGTGCCCACGAGTGTTGTCCAAACACTCCTGCAGCTCTGGCAGGGTCAGTGCTGTGCCCACTGCCCTGGGGAGCCTGTCCAGCGCCCGACCACCCTCAGGGAAAAGAACCTTTTCCCAATATCCAACCTAACCCTTCCCGACACAACTGGCAGCCTCTTACCACACACATTTCTAGCTGTAAGGAGATGCCTTTTCAAGGTCCTCCTGCCTGTAGACCTACCGTCTTGGAAACAAAGTCGTGCAGCCTCATCCCCCCGTTGTGCTGGGGAGTGCTGGAGTTGTCAGTGTCCGGCCTGGATTCCACCTGCTTGCTCCCTGTGCTGGACTCGCTGTTCCAAGCCTGCAATGGACCTGAAAGGCACAAGAGGAAGAACGTTGACTGACTGGAATCACCCTCTGCCCCCAAAAGTACAGGCATTATAAACCAGAAGCAGCTTCCAGGTCCTGGAAGGATGTAACTAACATTTCAGGATAGCCTCTGGCATCAGGATTAGGACAGGGACATGACACCTACCACTCTTCCTCCGGCTCCTCGGACCACAAGGCACAGTCTGGATGGTAGAAATGGCTTCAATTGGGCCTCCATCATTGGGGACCATCAGAGTTGTCTTTGCTACTATGGATTCGTTGGCCTGTAGTGACAAATATGCTGTTGGTGACAGGAATAGTGACAGGACACAGGAGTTTCCAGCAGCCCTGGAAACAGGTAGAGCAAGAACACACAAACCCAGTTGGGACCACCATACCTGGTCTGCTGTGTTGCTAATGGATCTGGATTTCTTCTGAGGACCTGGTGGGCCTTCAATGAACTGCCTGGAAGAGCGCTGAAAAGAGACAATGTCTTGCTGTTTAGGAAGCAGGAATGCCACTAACTTGGTGTTACATTGGTCCAGGTTAATTAGAATGACTGAATACTTAATGCACTTGTGGTGTGTGCAGACAAGTTCTTCAGCAGTACCTGTTCTTCATGGCACCCTTGAAGTCACCATGAAGAATCAGGAGGCCTCAATATGCTGCTCTTTCAAATAATTTTCCTAGCCAGCTTTTTAATTCAATTGAGAAAAAAAGAAACCCAACCTAAGTAAGGAGGAAAAAAAAAATAAAACTACACACACAAAAAAGAGCAACTAAGCAAGTCCCAGTCTCTTCCCAGCTCTGCTAGTGATGGTTTTAGGCTCTTTTTGTCTTCTGCAGATTAAAGCAGAACAAGCACAAGCTCCTTTACAGAATACAAAAAACATTAACTTGTACACCACTTGCCCTTAATCTGGGAGCTGTTAATAATCTCCACGTGTTTTCTTGCAAACCCCAGGCCATAACAGCACAGGATATGCAGAACTCCACTCATTTTCAGTAGACAAACAATGACATCAGACTTAACTTCAACCTAAACCCCCCTCAGCAGCTCTGAGTTACAGCAGCAGCACTTCCTCGAGCTCTGACTGTGATTACTGGCTCAGACTGTCACTGCAGGTGGCTCTGAGGTGACAGATGGTGGCAAATGTGGCTGCCAGGGCAAACAATGGAAACTATTTGAGGGGAACAATTGAACTTACCCGCTTCTCCCTCCTCTTCAGCCTGACGGCTTTCACCACAGAGGAATCCCAGTCCTGGGGGAAATACACAGCACTGGGTGAAGGTAAAGACCACAAGGCCTCTGGCCAGGGGTTGCATCAGTTTTAGCCAAGTGCATGCCAGGGAAATGGCACTCAGTTGAGTACCCCAGGAATCTCAACACAAAGGGGCTCTGGAGATCAACCTCCTCCCCCCTCAGGCTTTCCAGGGGAGGAGAATGTGGAGTTACATTACCAGTGAGTCATCGGTCTTGTCGAAGCTGATGTCTGACAGAATTGAGCCAGATTCATCTATCGTAGACAGCCTAAAAAACAAAAATTACAAGAAACTTGTTATCAGTTTGGCTTTCAGTCAGTCAGTCAGTCACAGCTCCAGAACAATCTCAATGACTCAGAAGAATCACATTTCCAAGTGGAATAAAAAGGAGAAGTGTTGATCTGGGTGTGGAACGTGTCACAGAGGCTGACACTTCAGACAAAATGCTGGTTTTTCCTACCTTTTGTTGCCTGAACCCCCCACTGAAACCTTTGGCCTGTTCAGGAAAGCGAGGACAGACTTCTGCTCCTCACTGAGCTGGATGCTGCAGGATGGATCACACATGAGCAGCTCCCGGATCAGCTGGATTTGCCGCTCCTGTAAACAGAGATATCATCAGCACCTGAATAAACTGTCTAATTACTGTAAGACCCCATCTGAAGTGTTTGAGATACCAGAGATAAGCTCTCAGAACTTGTGTCAATAGATTGCTAATGGCTCAGACAGGTAAAGGCAGCTCAGCTCCATCAGCAGCCACTCTCCTTTCCCAGATCAAAGCTGAAGGCTGCTGAGGAGCCAAGACAATTCCTTGCTGGGTTTTTCCCCCTCCTGAATGCCAGTCCTTATTTTCCATTGATCAATGCAACTTAATTACCTTGTCTCCACACTCTCAAAGCCAAGGGGTAACAGAGGAATTACTCACCAGCTTCTCACAGTCCATTTCAGCTTTCTGCCTCCGTCTGATCTCCACATCCACTTGATTGCGGGCGTGTTTCAGCTTCACGTCCAGAGCGCTGCGCTCGGCTTCTGCTTTCAGCAGCAGGTCTTTGTACCTGCCGAGCTCGTGCTCTGTTTTCTGCCATTTCCTCCGACACTCTTCGAAGTTCTTCGCCAGCTGAATGAACTCTGGAGAGAGAACACACCCAGCTTTAGCTGCCCAGGCAGAGGAGGCGCAGCAGCTCCTCCCTGCATGGACAGCAGGTATCTGCCAACACAGAATCCCAGGATCATCGAGGTTGGAAAAGGCCTCCCAGACCGAGTCCAACCCCACCTTGTCACCCAAGCCAGAGCACAGAGTGCCATGTCCAGTTGTTCTTTAGATACCTCTATGAATGAGGGCTCCATCCCTGGGCAGGCCATTCCAATGTCACCTTTTCCATGAAGAAACTCCCCCTGATGTCCATCCTGAACCTCCATAACCTGCTCCTGACTGAGGGGTGGAAAACCCAGCCTTCAGGCAGACCCACCCACACCAGAGATATCCATGAGCTCTTCCATTTTCCAGACCAGCACCAACCAGAGACCCTGTGTGAAGTCAGCTTGCTACAAGCAGAACGTGGCCCAGGTAGAAGTTCCACCTGGGACCTGTTTCTCAAGAATGAAAAAACCCAAATGTGACTATTTTGAGCAGATTCCCCTCAGCAGATTCCTCAGGAGCAGAACTCACGATATTCGTTGCCTTCACTCAGAACCTCAGCCTGGCGCATCAGCTGATTGTACAGACCCCGCAGGTTCACCATTGCTGTCTCCATCCTCCTGCCAAAAAAACAGAGCTTAACAAAGAGCCCAGCCCTCTCCTCCCACCCCCAATAGAAAACACACCACGAGCACAATGAACTACTGATGTTAATGGTTTTGGTGAGTTTTAGAAGCTGCACAAACAAAAGGACTCATCAAAAGTTATGTTTTATGGAGACACATGCATCTAAATTTTTTCTTAGGGAATGAAGATCCACAGCTCTGCAGTTTATGGATAGCCGAGGCAGATCTGCCCACCTGAGAGCTTCCAATATCCTCCAGTATTGTCCAGAGGTTCAGAACCCAAGGCAAGATGGCAGATCCCAAATCCTTCCCTTCTGGGATGCTGCAGAACAGAACCCATGCCCTGCCTACAAATAACTTGGTACTATGTAGGCCACTAAAAACCTGCATGTTTTCAGCGCTTTGTAAGATAAAAATAGGAGCAACATTCTGAGGAATTTTAATACAGTTTTAAATTTAGCTGCATTTAAAGTTATAGCTCCTCCTGCAAATAGCTGTTAAAATTCAGCCAGTCAGCACATTTCCTTCAAACAGCAGCAACAACAGCATAAATAGAGGCAGCGAAGGGGAAAGTCTCCAGCTCAGCAAGACAGAAATGACTTCCCTGATGGCAAGAAGTGGCTGGGGCACACAGGGCAGCCCGGGCTGTGAAAGGAGCACCAGGAGCTGCTGCTGGAAGGGTTGGCAGAAATGTCAGGAGGGAACACAACACCCCAGACCAGCACAGAAAGCTCCGAGGTACCAGACTCGCAGGTACAGACTCCACGGACACATCAATATCTCTACTTTGTGTGTTAGGTGGACTGTGGAAAAGCCCTGCCCCTGTTGTCTGAAGGGGCAGGTACAGCTCGTGCCTTCATTATCAGCACCACTACCCCCAGCCCCAGGCGAGCCCCCAGGCCGGGGAGGCCGCAGGAACCAGCCCAGCCCTTACAGCGCCCTTCCGGGCGGGGATCAGGCCTGAGACCAGCGGGAGGGGGCCTGGGGGGGG
>VWZG01005626.1:2941-24577 GCA_013396735.1 Grallaria varia
TTTTTTTTTTCCCCTTATATCTGAGGTACAGATGTGCAGCTGTTTCAGATAATGTCAGTTTTTGCTGGCTCCTGTGGCTCTGTTCCTCCTGGACTATGAAATCTCCACGCTGACCTCTCATACTTTCCTGCTGCACCTCTCAGCCTACTCCACCCAAGCAGGCTGGATGCTTTGTTCTCACCAGACTGCATGTTTCATCCTAGAAAGTTCATCTGATCTCTTTGCTCTCTGACTAAAAAGTCATATTTACATGCAACAACAGCAAAGAAGTTCTCACCCATGAAAACATGGGATTTAGTTCAAGTGAAAGGATTTTCTTACTGAACCAAATGCTGTGAGGATAAATCTATAGTAGACACCTGATCTCTTTTCCCTCAGAAGTATTAAAGTGTTAGGAAGGGGATGATGTGTATTAGCTGGGATTGTCAGATTGACAAGTGAACGGAACAAGAAGAGACGTGATAGGCCAATATCAATAGTTGAGACTGTCGTAGTTACAGGGATAAGAGGTGGAGTTTAGCACTATGTGGGTGTGACTGTTTTAGTTTAGAAGGAAACTAAAATAATTTGTCTGTTATAATTCCTTCCCCAAATTGACCACACCTCTTTTAAATTTAAAACACTGTAGAAGAAAGGATAACGGTTCTTCACATATATGTATATTTATGTGTGTCAAAAACCCCACCAGAACAGAACAAACAACAAGCCTGTAACCAAAACCTCCAAATGAATTAGTCTCTGATGGCCTCCAGTGCAATGATGGTCATGGACAGCAGGTGGTGATGTTGCGCCTCGGCTGGCTGAGTCACATGCCCTGCGGGGGAATGGGGTGTGGGTGGGGTGTGAGTGGGGGAGGGGATGGGAAAAAAACCCCCAAGTCCAGGAAAAAAACCCCAAGTCCAGGAAAAAAAAAAAGGCCTGCAGAGGCTTCCTCGTGGCAAAAAAACTCATGTGAATTTGTCTCTGTGAAGGGGTGGGGTGGTGCCTTTCCTGTCAGCAATGTGGACTCTCTCTCCTTGTCCTTTGTTTGAAAGGTCCTGGCCTGGGGTAGGCAGAAGGGGGCCAGGGGCTCTTCCGCTGATGTGGTGGGGTGCCTCAGGGAGACTGTAGCAAGTCCAAGGCGATGGTGACAGTCTGTCCCTCTGAAGCACAGTGCACCTGGGGCTAGGAACTGGAAGCAGGGGAGAAGCCAAACCGCAGGAGACCCTCCGAGATGCTTCCTTCCCAAAACTACTGCTGAAAGAAATAAAACCCTCCCAAACCAAAAGAAAAGAACTTTCCTCCTCCCCTTCTCCTGCCATCAGGTTGGAATTTGGACAATTTGTTAGCTAGCAGCAGTGGGGAGTGTGTCAGCTCCCGAACTCTGTGCTGGTAGGAAAGAAAAATTCTGACAAATTCTAAAACTATAACAGTGACCAAACTGCCAAACTGTGTATTCTACACCCTCTAGGTCATCTTTGATGGACTATCTCTTTATGACCCACAGCTGGAAATGGAAAGTGGGCCATTTTTGCTGCTGCACTCACATGAGAGGGGACACAGGACCGGGGTCAGGACTGCGTGGCCACATGGCACAGGGAGAGAGAGCCTGTGGTACCACCACTGCCACAACTGCAGTCACCACTGTCAGAGCCACCACAACCACAGCTGCCAAAGCTGCCACTGTGGCTTCCTGCTGCTATTTCACAGCCCAGCCAAGCTGTGCAGAACCCAAAATTCCAGTGGATCTGAGCGGAGCACTGCTGGTGCTGGAGGCAGCCATGCCGCAGGGAACAAAGAGCCCGCTGCACCCACACTGCTGCTGTTCTAGGACCCATGCAAGCATCTCAGCAGCATAAATCCTTTCTGACAAAATAGTCTTCCAGGTTTTTACTTTGTCCCTGTTCCCCATTGTTTTTGTCTGGCCAGGGAGAGCATTAAACTGCAGAAACTTGTTTGCCTTTTCTCCCAGGCCACTTGGCATGCAATATGGGAACAGGAGCTATTTTGTTTTTGCCCTAGGAGTTGGGCATCCGGTAATGTTTTGGCTTTTTTGGTTTTGTGGGTAAGCCATTTTCCTCTGTATTGTTGTGTTATTTGCAAGTTTTACCTCAGTGAAATTTTGACTCTAACGGTTTTAACCTTTTGCAGTCTTGTTTTCTTTGTTTTCCCTCAATGCTATCATAAGAGGGCAGCTCAAGCAGTCTTAACTTTTCCCCACAGAGTTTTTACAACCATCACAAAGACTAAAGAAGAAATGGTCATCATGTTGGAGAAGTTGGCAGTTTCGGTGCGCAGGAATTAGCACTACTGATGGTGAGAGAGCCTAGGGGAAGGGTAGGCAGAGATATTGGAGTGGGGAATCACTGCTGTAAAAGAGCTGGACTTGGATGATCCTTGTGGGTCCCTTCCAACTCAGGATATTCTATGAAAAGAAATGAGAGGAAGAAAGATCAGCATGTCTTGACATGCTGCAGTTAGTGGAGTGGAAGTACTGAACTAGTGAGATGAGGAATTGTTCAGCTGTGTCTTGTGTGGGTCTCTAATGTGAGAGCTGAAGGCACACCAGGAGTTGCTGGTGTGTGTGTGGTGGAACAGTACAATGGAGCAGAGAGAAAATCTGTCCTGCTCAAGAAAGGAAAAGGAAGAAGAAAATGTTTGAGCAGCAAGCAATAGCAGAGAAGCCAGACAGGCCTTCTATGGTATGTATATGGGATCTGAGGTGGAAGCAGGGCTCTGTAAGGGAGAGATACTTCATAGAAACCTGTGGAGTTGCAAGTTCGGCATGATACCACAAGAATGACAGAACATATTAGCAAAAAGCCATGGAACTTGAGTAAGAGCAAAAAGGAACTGCTTGTTCTCAATGCCTGAAATCTTGCCACACCTGTGTTAAGAAGATAAACCGTCAAGCTTGTGAATCACACGTGTCAGTTCCTTTTAGGGCTTTGTTTTGTTTGCTGTATCAGTGGCTGTAAGCATATGGGAGATTGTGAGCTTGTCTGTGCAGTGGACTAGTACTCGCTTGTTTGTCCCTCCCCCTGAACCTTAGCTATTAACGTCAATTGCATGCCCCTCCTCCGAACCCTGTAAGTTGCGAAGTTGGTAACCAGTAAAGGTCTCAGTTTGTTCATCTTACCTGAGTCCATGCAACTTAGTCATCACAGGAACCTTAATGATATTCAGGTTAAGAAGAGCAGTATTGGGTAAAGGTGAAATGTTTGTAGAGTGTTGGCCATCTGCTGTGAAATACCTGTGTTGTACTACAAGAGCTCACAAGTCTGCAGCCATGTTTACTTGTTATCTTCCACACTATCATTATTTTCTATCATCTGTCTTGTCAGGGAGGGCATGCAGCTGGTGGGATGAATTTCAGCAGTAGTGAAATCGATTTTTGAAAGAAATCTAGACCAAAGTGGATGATGTGCCTCTGTTCAACATGTGCTTACACAGGCACCCAGTGACTGAGCATTATTGGTGTCAAAAAACACCTAGGGGGAGAGCTGACAGCTAACACAGAGCAGGCCATCCAGTTTGGGAGACTAGAAGGACCTTATGAAGAGCCACCTGAAAAGCTATATTGGGACAGCATGCATTAGGAGAGAAGAGATAGCTTTAGGAAACAGCATTCAAATTACAGCAGTCTGTTTCTAACAAGGGTTCAATAAACCAGACTGATCCACTTCTTCCCAGCACAGCATGCACTCAGAGCACTGCATTTTAATTCTCCTTTGTACCTACAGTTATACCCACTCCCAAGATTAGGTAAGTTCGTTTTATTGCTTACTGAGAGCGAAATGAACACTTGGAGACTGAATAATTCTTTCTTTTTCCATGTTAAGGTATACTGTGCACACCTTTTCTTTTGTTATTCCTAGTGAGGATGAATATACCTCGGTCGACTTTGGCATTTACTGCCACTTTCAGAGAGCTGTCAGAGCAGCACACCCAGAGAGAAATCCTTTCTGAGTTCTTCTCTTGTACTCAGGTCTTCTCTAATACTTTGTGCCATTCCCATCAACAAAAATCAGCACCTCTTCATTGTGATGCTACCTGTTGCTTAGCCTCTCCCTTGAATTCAAATGGGCAGTCTTGGTGATTTCTGGTCTGACTCCAGAACCATATTTAAATCGGATCTGTACTGCTATTTACAATGGATTGAGTTTTGAGTAGAATTAATGAGGGACCTGAAAATTGCCTTTGGGTCCAAGGATCTACAGGAAAGGCTTACAAGAATTTGAGTAATGTGGGATTCTTAAATACACTCTTGATATTTACACAGAGGGTTGTTTTTTTTTTTTTTTCCCACAGTCTGTGGCTCATAACTTTATGAGAGTGATAAACTATACATCTCTAAATGTTCCTTGTTTTACATTAAATATATTGGACTACTGCAGCTCAACAGAAGGTGATCGTCTGTTTCTACAATTCTAGTCTCTGCTTGCAGGGAGTCCATTTGAAGGGGGCTGTCAATGAACTGCAGTCATGATGTGGCTGGTCAAACTGTTTGTGTGTGCATTTTATAGTGATATACCTGATTCATTACCAGTCACCATAATAGCACTCATGTACCTTTGTGGACTGCAAAAGAATTGTAGGGTTTAAAATACATCAGAGCCACATACACTGAAACAAAAACAGTTGGTATTTAAAAGGAGTATGTCAATATAATGGAGCACAGTAGAAGTCAAACTGATGACTTCGTTTTGTTGTATGGACACTCAGTCCAAGGACTTTAATAGTTAAGAAGATATGGGAGAAGAAGGTAATGATCCATGCTGGTACATTAAACCAATGTTTACAGTTTCAGTTTCTCTTACTAGTTTCTCAGTTTTTATAGTAATTCAAATCTGGAGGACTTCTGTGTCTTAGCAGGAAAACAAATGATAGAAACACTCTTTGACTGGGAAGTGTTGTGGGTGAAAAACAGTGTAAGTTGTCTGTGGGTAGGAAGTGAATGTCCAAAGTTGAACTTTTCTGCACTCAAACAGAAGCCTGCTACTTGTCGCCTGCAACCAGTATGGGCTGGACTTAAATTTGATAATCTAGATTAAATGGAAGTGGCATGACCTGAATCCTCCAGTTTATACAGAGATATGAAAGAGAACCACCATTATGAATGATAATCACTTGTTGGGTTTCTGAATTTAGACTATTTAGATTGGGAAAAATGTCATTTTGAGGGTCTGGGAAGAAGAGGGCCTGGAGGCCAAAATAACAGTTCCTGAAAGGAAGAAATAGCTTCAGGAAAGAGGAGGATCTCTAGAAATAAGGAGGTCCTAAATGGAGGAAAGTGGAAGAAGATCTAGATACCAAACACATGCGTGGAGATGAATGGAGGGAGATGCCCAGGAGCTTTGACTTGTAATGGATAAGACAGTTTACTGCAAACAATGGAACAGCATAAATTAATGTGACTTTCTGCCTTCCTTTTCCAAATCAGTATTGACAAGGGAAGGAAAATCAAAATCTAGCAGATGTAGTGCTGTGATGGGGAGTAAGCAAGCACATGTATAAAATAATCAAGCAGGGTAAAAGTACTAACCATGTTGCTTTGTAAATAAACCCCAGTATGCAGAACCACTACAGGCTGTAGTTTAAAATGTCTTGCCAGTGACATAGAGAAACTGAAAAAAATAGATGGACTGATAACATGAATTCTTAACCTGAGTTTTCTCAGGGTAAGTAGAGTGAAAGTACTGAGGGGCTTATGTATGCAACCTCTTTCAAACTTCTCAATGGGCCATCTTGGTGTACCACCATCTTCCTTACCAAACCCAGATACCAAAACAATATACTGTGACGTGAAAAGAGCATCTGCAAGTCTCATAGCTTTGTCCTTGACAGCAACAGCACTATCTGTTCCTGATTTTCTTCTCTGCGTTGGGTGGCAGAAGCAGCTGATGTGGGCAATGCCTAGTAGTTGGCATAGTGTCTGTTGGGAGCCTTGCACCACCTTGATTTTGCACAGATGACCCTGACAGTGTTTCAGCACTGGACATTGACTATTGAAAAGCTCACAGCTGGACCATACAAAAAGTATTACAGGAAGTCTGGGATCTTAAACACTGGCAAAATCACATTCCTGACACAAGGTTTGACTGTATGCAGACTTCAGAATTTCTTTTCTGCTTCTCTGCAGCAGAGCATAATATATGAGTGAGTAAGAATTGCTTGTGATCAAATGTAGAAGAAAATCTTAAAGCTACTTGCTTTCCTTTCAGCAGTCCCACCTCCCATCTGTATTACTCCATGATTAATAGAAAGTAATTCTTGTGACTTCTGTGGCACTTTTCCTGATCTGAATGCCTGAATGAGGGAAGTCTCACATGCATAAATGATATTTTATACATGACAGCCTTGGGATTTCTTTTGCATTGGCATTTCTGTCAACTTTCATAATTTCTTCTTTTCAGTTGGCAAGAGCCACTCCACATAACCCTTTTATGTGTTCTGATGTCATGTCACAAATGTGAGGATTTCATTATTTCTTTCTGTATTACTTCATAATTTCTTACTGATTGGTTATAATGCTCAAGAACCCCTGTTAGGATTTAAACTCAAGAATGAAAGTACAGATTTGAGGGCCATATCTAAAAGGGAGAAGGGGGAAAATTCTCTCCAAAAGCCAGATTAGACAAGAAGTCAAGAGATAAAGGAATAAAATTATAGTTGCCACAATCTGTCACAGACTGAAAGAGACCTTGAAAGAAATATTATTAGGAAATGGCAAAATATTTTTCAGCCTTACAAACCAAAAAGAGCAATGACTGAATAGTTTGCTGTACAATGAAGGAGAAAGGAACATAATCCAACCACACATAAGAATTGAATGGTTTGTACTGGGATTTAGCAGGTCTACGATGTTGAGCAAAGGCAAGATGGCTAGCAGCTCTGAGGTTTTGGAAATAGAAATTACTGCTTTTTGGATGAGAACTTTAAGAACTTAATCCTATCAAGTCAAGAGACCAACTAATTCCCATCACACAGCGTTGAAAGAACTGGCACATGAAATTGCAGGACTGCTGGTGAAGATCTTTAATAAACCTCAGGGGAGAATGAATATGACTATAGAATCACAATTGTAGTACCTTTATTTAAGAAGGAGAGAAGAAGTGATGTGGGAGAGGCCATTAATATCACCTCAGCTGCATGCATTGCTTGAAAGGAAGGTCTAATTAAGACATGTGAGAAAATGGGCAATGGGATAAAGAGTGACGTGGGTTTACGGTAAGTCAACTAAAGCAAAGACAGTCACCAGGCTTCTCAAAAAGGTGCTCAAAAATTTGAAGGAGTGCTTCTAAGCTTCTACTCCCTGGAGAAGATTCTTAATTATCACTCCTTAGTGGCTCAGACTTTATGGTGGCTTTGCTCAGAATTTCCCTCCAGGCTTCTCTTAAGTTTCCTGCTGAATAAAATGATCTTCAGCAGTAATTTAAAATAGAGTTGTGGTCTTCTTCCTGCATACCAGACACCAAAAGCTAGACATAATGTTGATCCTTACTTTTGCATTGCAATAATTTATGTGATTGTTTCTGAAGTATTTTACTTTTATATATATAATGTTGATCATGTCTTTGTGTGCCTGTAGGTAAGTGTCCTTGTTTTGAAAAAAGGACAGTGTGTACTGAACCAGACAGAACATCAAAGAGAAACTTGATGGGGTGTAATTTTGCTTCAAAACAAAACCAAAACAGTCAATATTTTTAAATGCTTTTAGAGCAATCTTCAATCTACATTGTTATGAACAATCAGTTGGTCAAGTAAGCAGAGTGAAGAGACCATTTTTCCATGAACGTTATGCAATGTAATTGTAGTATCTTAGAATTATTTAGAATATGTCCATACTAGGCCTACTTTTATGATTCTTGTATAGTGTAGAGAAATACCAGGGAAAGTTGAGTTGTATTAGGTTAAATGCTGACTCAATCTGCTTTCACTCTCCAGTTCAGCTCAGATTTTTGTCTAGTACAGGCACACACAGTGCCACTTTGGCTGGAGCATGGGTGATTGTAGTGGATGTCACTGAATCATAGCTGACTTTTCTGTTTGTTTAAATTGCTAGATCTGCATGCAACAGTAACCATATGCTGATAGAGATATGCAAAGTAAAGGCATTAAATGCTTGTTGAAAACTGCTCTAATCAGCAATAAAAAATGTGTTTAAATGTCACTTAAAATGTGTTTACATGTCAGTTTACAATTTTTGCTCTGTATATAAATGATCCTTTTGCATTTTGAGCTTAGGATATTGCTTCATCAGAGAACTTTAATAGCAAGATCCTCACAGCCATTAAAGTTTTTCATTCTGAAGACATTTCTGATTAGCTGCAAGTTATCTTACAGACCACCAAGAATCAGAATTGGAGTTGCTGCTTGTAGGTAGGGCAAAATGGCAGCAATGACCTTCATCTACCGTCTGCCTCATGAAGCCTCCTGAGAGGCTTTCAGAAGGATTTGAAGGGTGCTCATAGGTGTTAGGTAGGCCTGGCTTTTACATCTGGCTCCTGCTGTCTGGGGATGAAGAATGTCAGAAAATGTTGGACACCATGGAACAGGACTGGTATTGCCCAAAGGCTGTGCTGAGGCATAGAATTATGTGTCCCTTGCTCAAAAAGGCTTGCAATGAGGGAGAGTGGAACATGGAGTAAACATTACTTTGTTCTTGGTGGAAGGCTACAGACATAGCAATATTGCGAGGGATACTAATGGACACCACGGCACGATCGATGCGATCAGGTAATGCCATTTTATTGTTGTGAAAACAACCCTTAAATAACCCAGATAGCACACACACTGCACACACACTCCAACCCACCTCGTGATTGGTTAATACAAATAACACACAATTCTGTTGGTGGAAAATAAAGTCTATGTGACCACTCTCTGTGGCTGCTGTTTTTCAATCTTCTGCTGAAGCTTCTGTAAGTTTACATTCCTTCTCTTGTTGATCTCCATGGACACTTCTTAAAAATAGTTTTTCACTGCAGTCTTAAAGACCCCGCAGCATTATTGCATCTAGCAAGGCAGGGTCATTCACATGACCATTTTCTGCAAGAAATTCCCCAACATAGCTATTAAGTGGTATTTTAAGCTTCCTGATCATGGAAGAATGTAGTAACAGTGAGGAAAGTTGCAATCTTCTTGGATCTCAGGCCATGCAACTACACATGGTAGGTGATTTTTCCTTTTTTGAATTTCAATCAGATGGTAGCAAATATCTTTATTTTATATTGACCCTTATAGTCTTCTGAAAAATGTTTCTGCACTTCCTAAACCCAGATTTTGAGTTCCATCTGTCTTACTGAGACTTTTTCTTGTTATCAAATGACTGCAGGGGAAAAAAAAAAAAAGAATTTCCCCTACTTTAGCATTTAATAATTTCTGACCATGGTGCATCCTATTTATATTGCTCCTTTTAGCCTCTTGGTTCTACCAGACCTCATTCTGCTCAAGAATGAATTTTGCTGATGAAGTAAAAGAATTAAAAAAACAATAGGATATTCCCTTATCCCACAAATATAGAAGAGGACAGAATACATACCAGTGCATGTATGTGAGAGCTTTAGAAAACAGTTCTTTTCCATATCTTGTGCAGCTGACCCCGCGCTTCCAAATATTAATCTGACAGGGTAGTATTTTTCTGTGTGTTCCTGCCTAAGAAAGAAAGGATAAGAGGAAGTGTAGAAAAGCAGTATGTATCTAGACTGTTACAGGTGACTCAGATGTTTAGGGTTTGAGTAAAAATAGTGCATTGTAGTAGCTTTGGCAATGCGTTGCTTTTCCTTTTTTTTTTTTTNTTTTTTTTTTTTTTTTTTTTTAATTTAGGTAGGCATATTTAGAAAATTTGTTTCCTAGTACAGTTCATATATTCCAAATTACCTAAGCTAAGGAAATGTGTAATCCTCAGTTTGCATGGATTGATTTTTTTTTTTTTTTGTATTCTCATTATTAAGCATTAATTATATTAACCTCAGAAGTCAATTTCAACCATTTCATTAAATTCAGATTTATGAAGACCTCTGACACTAATGTAAATTTTGGGTACTATTTGCTTGTCATGTTTGCTTTTACCCTTTCAGTAAGTCAAGATTTTATTGTCTTTTGATGCTTGTTGTTTTCTAAAACAGACTGGAAGTTGGGTGAAAATCTGTGAGTCAATTCTTTGTAGATATTCACATATGAATCAAATCTTGCCTTGAGCTAAATTCTGACCAGATTTTAATTAAAACAGAACAGTAGCTAATGCTTTCTGTCACTGCACCCAATGCCTAGGATGATTTGCAGTAAAATTTAAAGCCCATCCTTATGTACTAATTAGGCAACCTACATCCTGATAATCTGAATATTGCCTGGTGGCTTCTAAATTCCTTGTAACTTTAGAGGTATTACTGATTCCAGCAATATTTGAGAAGCAGTATATCAAGTATTTGAGGTGGAAAAAGGGATGAAGATACAATATTACCTTTTATGGTATGTTGACCCTGCACCCACAGGGTTTCTTGGCCATTTCACTCACACCCCTGCAAGAGGTGGGAGAGAATTGGAAGATCGAAAGTGAGAAAAATAATTGGAAAAGATATAGAGATTTAATATCTGAAAGAAACAGGGAAAAACCCAAGAAGTGATGCAAAGGCAAGCACTCAACACCTACTGGGCATCTACTGTCAAGGACAACCTTAAAAAGCAGATATTCATGTAGTGCCCATCTTTAACATTTTTGTTTCTTCAAGAATCTTTCCATTGTGTCACAAAACACATACTAGATTTTTAAACACAGTGAGTAGTAAAAAGCAATGGCTTTAAAAAAAAATTCTGTTTTTAGATTGTGGCTTGGTTTTTTGGTGCATTTTCTAACTGACTTTAGTGTCCTAGTTATAGTGGCTGGGACCAGTTGATCACTGTATAGGTGTAACTGGAACTGTGTATTCCATACCCTCTAGACCATTTTTCATGAACTACTAATAATGCATTGTTTGTAGCAGCTGTCCAGGACACACCTGACACCTCAGGCTATGAGCTGGGTGCCTGAGAAAACAGAGATAAGAGGGTTCCCTGTCTTCACGCCAACGATTCAAGTGTGATAACTCCCCTCTGGGAGTCATTAGCACCTTCACACTCAGCGTGAGGGGTCATGTCTGCTAGTGGGCCATCAAGTATTCCAAGATATCCTGTGACTCTTTGAGTAAATCGCCCATTGTGAAACCGCTCACACTGGGGGAGGTACTGGGCATTCCCATCTGAACTCAAGCATATATATGCTTGGGATTTGGGAACTTGGGGCATTCACTCACTCGTCAGATCGAGAGGAGGACCAGAACCTCAACAGGACTGCAACTACCACTCTTGATGAGACTGTGACCACCAACCTTTTGGAAGGAAAACAGGTTTTCCTTTTCTTTTTGCTTTGGACTCAGGGGGAACACGTGGTGCTCATCAAAGGGGTGGCGACCATCATTCTGTTTGTGCCCCAGGGTGCTGGGTTGTACAACTAGGTTTTGTGGGCTAAAACCAATTTTTCTTTGTATCAGTGGATTTATTGTAATCTTTTTATTAAATTGTAGTTTTGACTTCTAAACTCTTTTGAGTTGGGTTCTTTTCTCCTGCTGGATTACTTTTAAACCAGCACACTTTAGATAGTATTTCGGATGTGCCCGTTTAAAAGATTCAGTCCTCCTCCACAAATCATGCTCTGATTCACTTCATGATGAACTTACTTCAGTTAATTCTTTTTCTGCTCTGCTGTGAGATGGCTGGAAGATTGAGAGCTATATATTCAAAACAGTCCAAACCTCCAGGAAACTGTTGAGATATGTGCATCTGTATGCCAAAAACACATGTACTTAACATTCCGGGTTTGTAACTGGGCATTGGCTTAATATCCAGCATGACTTCAGGGCAGACCATCATCTGAGAAATAAAGGGACATATAAATAATCCACGCAGTTAGTTTAAAATTCAGTAAAAGATTGATTTTTATTGAGTTAAGGCTTCACATATAGCCTACAAACTAAACAAGTTTATCTAAGTGGGAAAAAGTATGCATAAATTAAACCACTGAAAACTAAAAAAGGTTAATGAGTGCTCCATGTTGATGTTTTTGTTTTATAAAGCTGATAACTTGTGGCTATAAGGTATGAAAAATGCAGAGCTTTTTGCACAGTAACTGAACTTGTGTATTCTGGTTTTACTGTAAACACCTCAGCATTTAATAGTCTTTACCTATTCACAGGAAAAACAAAAGGAATACTAGAAATCTCATTTCATACTTTCATGGACACTAGAAATGAAGAATAGCTTCTATGTGACAAGTAAAGTTTCCTTGGTTTCAGCTGAAAGAAAGATTCCTGATGAACGACCACTTTCTCTTCAGATTTGTCTGTTGACTTACTGGTAAAGTTTCACATAAAATAATCCTTCACATAATGTGGCCCATGCCAACAATTGTGTGAAAGACAAAGCACTTCAACAAATGTTTGTTTGAATGATTTTCAATGGATATAAGAAAGAAGTGCTGTAGATTCAATTTTGGCTATGAGCAAACATGGTTGAAATTGATGAGGTTAAAACTAATATATATCTAATTACTGGTAAAATATTTCTTAATAAAGAGTGATCATACTGTGGCAAAAGCTATTGAATTTAAGCTATAAGGGAGATTCAATTGTGAAAGGTTGTCCTACAGTTGTAATTGTGCTATCAGGGCTGTACCTGCGTGCACATCTGGTGCACTTCCCTGATGTTCCAGGAGCTCAGTTATGTGTCTGCCTAGGTGTAACAATCAGCTGGTTTGAGACAATGGATCATCTTGATTTCTGAATTGTAGCTGCATTCTCCACAAATTATTTGACTATCTGTTACAACAGCTTTTCAGGCAGGAATTTCAAAAGATCCTGGATGTTCCCTCAGGAAGCTCTTGCTGTGTCTAGATCAGTTTTGTGTCAGTGTGCTGGTGTTAATCAAGATCTGAGCTGAGTGGAGAACATGGCCATACTAAAGAGCCTAGGTGATTTCTCTTGCAAACCGACTGAACTGGACATAGATGAGACAGAGTAGAACCTGTTCTTGCAAATGCAGAAATGGTCTTTTAGCACAGCCTTTTGTACATGGATAGATAGGAGAAGCTCTGTGCACAGGGTAGGATAGTAAATAGTGATGCATTAGGCATAGGCTGGAGCAGTCAAATATAACCGGACCAGACAGATACAAGAAATGAGTTGAAGATAAGTTCGGAGAGTTTCCACCAATTCATCTGAAGTCACTGTTGGAAGGACTTTTGTAAATAAGTCTCATGGTCAGTTAGAGACCAACTATTCCGGAAACTCAATTGCCCATGTTAGCATTATTCTATGCAAAATTCTCAATAAAGTAGTTTGGGGTTTTTTTTCCAATTCTCTGACCATGGTTGCCTTTGTGACAGTATTCATTGTGTCATAATCCATCAAAATGAAGTGAGCGTTTTTTACTGATGCTCAATGCTATATCACTTTCAAATATTTACCCATTATAGTATTGACTTCTTGACTAACTGCATGCCTAGCAGTGGAGGAATGATGACTATTTGTTGAATCCTCAGGGTCTCAATGGCTATATTGACACCAAACCACCTAATAGAATTTGCTGAATAAAAGTTACATTATTTCATTCTGAAAACCTTATTCCACCTTCCTTCAAGTTTTCTAGTGAGGGTTCAAACCCTTAGAGAATGGTGGTTAGTCTTTGAATGCTAACCAACTTCAACATGTGGGTGATGGACAGCTGGTAAAACAATGACAAGGAGGCCTATTTATTGCTGGATTCATTCTGCAAACAAAGCCAAAATGGCATTAAAAAGATGTTAAACAACAACAGAAAGTGGAAAGTGGATGGTAGAGCCAGATGACAGCAAATTCAGAACAGACCCGTGCATTTACAAACTTGTCAAAGAAGTTGAACTAAATTCTTTTCATATGCTATAATGTAAATTCTTTGTATGCTTCATGGCTAACAAAACATTGAATGTTCACTTATTCATAGAAATTAATTTGAGTTACTGTTAATGATACCTAAGGGGAGGTTTTTACTGTAAGGATGATAATCAGGAAGTACTGAGTGAGGAAAATTTGAGAGGAAGTGTCAAATTGCACTAAAAATGGTATGCCCTGTTGCCAAATGACTGGTACCTCAGAGACAAATCATATCCACAGCTTGCCAGTTTCTCAACACTGAAACTGTTATTAGCCATATGAACAGCATTTAGACAGAAAAATGGGAACTGATTAAGAATATTCAGTAAATGTCTACACATGATCAAGGTATGAATATGAGAAGTGCTCGCATTAAAGAAAATGGACATGGCTAGACAGTAAATGAAAGCAAGATTTATACCTTTTTTCCCTGGCCAATTTGCAGATATCAGCCATTTTAAATCAATCAGTACTTTGCTAAGTTCACTGCTTGCTTATTTAATTTAAGAAGTTCAGTTAAACACAACTAATTTCATAGCACTCTTTAGGGGACATCAGGGGCCTAAAAGGATGTAAATAAAAACTTAAGTCATAGCTCCTTGATCCAGCTTTTCATGGCCTTACACAGCATCATGTGAATGGACCCCTGTGGTTTTTTGAGTCTACCTTCTGGAGTCTTGTCACTTACAGGGGAGAGAAGGGGAGAAGCAGGTCAGAAGGTTCTTCAACAGCAACTGTTAAAAGGAAAATATTCTGTATCTACAGATCTAAATAATTTGCAGGGATTGTTCCTGGGTCGTTGATAGTGGTTTGTCAGGAAGTTTTCAAAATAATGACAAATTTCCCTGCAATGAAAGAGAACAAGTTTGCAACATTTAAATACATTACAAGAAACAGTTCTTGGTAATTCCTGACCTATCTGTCTGGCATCTGCCCTGGAAAAGAGTGCTAGAAATGTCTGTTGCTATGGAATTGAAAACATTGATAATTTAATGGAAATGCAATTATACTTTGATAAGACATTACATGGGTGAAGTTTAATGCAATGGGGAATATGGCATTTGCTGAAAGAGAGAAGACAGCTGATGTAGAATGACCTGAATTGGTTTGGTATACTGAAAATGATAAAGACTGTCTTTTAATGTGGACTTCTGTGGAGGCAATTACAGTAAGTATGAAGAATTCTCTTCTGGCAAGAGTCATTGGAAAAGTCTTGAAGCTCCTGTGGTCTATCACTCGGGTGTAAAATTAGTGTAATGTTGTGACCATATGACTGGCTGTATACACAAGGAATTATCGTACATTTGGGGTACAGAAGGTACCTGATCTGTACATTTGGCAACTATGGTTACTCATGAACTGGAGTGCAAGTTAATACTGACTCAGCCAAGTCCAGACCTGAAAGCTGCTTAGACTTTCAGGATTTGACTTTCAGGAAAGACTTACTAGATTTGCCTGTGCCACCACACTGTCCTCCTCTGGAAGGTATAGATGCAGAATATACCAAATGATACATAAATAAAGAGTCCACACTATAGGGCTGTTTAGTTATGCAGGTAGGAGAATAACAAAGTCAGAAGGCTGGAGGTTGAAGGTGTCAAATTCAGAGGTGAAAAATCCCATACGAAAGGGAGTATAATAAGCTTTTCCCTTAGCTCCATGAAGCATGGTGATTGTCTGATCACCTTCTGGGATTTTAGAAAGGAAGAATGGATTTGCTCCGGAGAATGCACAAGCAGGAACATTTCAACAGAGTCCCATGGCTTACCTTATACATGAAGTCAGTCAGTGACCACAGCAGTCTGTCCTGGCACCATGATCTGTGTTAGCAACCTCACGAGTGAAAAATTAAAAAAAAAAACCAAATCAAAACATCCTACAGTCTTTTAGTAAGCAAAGTAAGCTGTAGCATATCAGAAAACACTCAAAATTCTCTGCACCTGAAAAAGAAATCTTCCACCTCTAGATTGGCCTCAGAAATTTCATCAATGATGAATTAAAAGATAAAAGTACAGCAAGAGAAATTGCATGATTTACATTCTTCTAATGAGTTCAGTATAGAATACACAGGGACCCCACAGGCAAAGCGTCCTACCTATCATGGAACATTACCAAATGCCAGACTAGACTGCCCATGAGATGAAGGTCAAGAATTTATCATTCTTTCATTAAAAAAATTGAATGGAAATCAAAGAACAAAGGCAGAAAAACAGCAGTGATAATGGCAGCAAGATTAAAACTAGCTCTTTTAGAAGGATTACTGTTGAAGTCCTGTAGATTTTTACAGTGAATGGCATGCTTGTGTGTTTTGCTGGGCTTGAAAACCCTGAGCTACTTTCTTCAGTGGGATGACCTTTCCACTTTAATTTTCCTTTGAGCAAATTGATAACAGGAAAATACAAGGGAAGATAATCTCACCCTGATGTGCTCTGCTCATTCACTGTGTTGCTAGGTGCTCAATATTCTGTTTTCAAATGAGAAAAAAAAAACCACCCTTATTTCATGAAAACTCTTGAGATATTTGGCTTTAAATCACAAGAGATACAGCAAATCCAGTGATTTCAGTAGTTTGCATCGTGTGGATAACTGTGTTTTTCCTATGAGAAAAGGAAATTACTTGGTTTAGTAGGTTGCTTCTTAATTTAAGGAGGGTTATTCCTTTTTTAAGCTTTATTGCAAATACAGTTTTTTTCCATTTAGTCTTCTTTTCCCCCTTTCTCCCCTTCCTTTCTTTTCTTCCCTTTCCCCATCCAACTCTCTTTCATTTTTATGATGTTATTAAGAGAACTAGATATATTTTGGCTGCTATGGGCTCAATGTGAAGAAAAGAGAAGGAATTTTCATACTTGAATTTTATGGTGACCAAAATAAACGGATGAATTTCATCTGCCTGCAGACTTTCAATGGTGTTTATCAATTAAATGAATATTAAATCCCTTTCCTTACTTTGGAAACCAAGAAGTGACCGTTTTCCAGATGAGCTCCCCTGGGTTTGAATACACATATACTATTTATGACCTTAAACTGAGAGTGCAACTGCGTCTAAAATAAAGGTCAAATCCTAGCAATTCTGGCAACAAATTTAGTCTCACAGTAATGTAATTATTTTATATAGTCTCCCTTTGTTAGGCTTTAATTTTATTTAAAGGAAGATAATAGATTCCTCTTTTCTTCTGCACAGCATAAGAGGAAACTGGAAATAACAGAATGTTCTATTAAGTGAACTAATGGAGCAGCTCTTTCTGCTAAACTTGTCTAACTGTTTGGAAATGCCATGTGCTGTTTGTTCACTTTCAGTCTCTTTCCTAATCATTTTAAGAAGTCAGGTAAGGTCCCTTTTTTTTTTGTTTGTTTCCTTACATCACAGTCCTGAAGCCTCACTCGCTGATAATTGCAGTGATTGGAAATATGATTACACTAAAGCTTGGTGAGTGCTGAAAGGGATTCTGCGAAAATTTATTTGACTTGGTAAGCGTATTTGCTTTAGCAGTGTTCACACCCCTTAGAGATTTTATTTCACTAGCAGGCTTTTAATGGCAGGAATGGTAGCAAACCAATGTATTTTGAATACTGCAAATTTTTGGAGTGCAAATTTCAAAATAAAAACAGTAAATATTATTGTGGTCAAACTAGCTTAGGCACACTGTTGGACCTACTGAAATTAATGTGCTATTCTGTAGATGAAATATCTTGAGTTTTCAACAACATGTATGGGAGTTCAGTGAAACTGCCAGTTTACACCAGCAAAAAACTTGACTGCAAAGCCATATTCATAGAGCCATCTGGGCATCATTACTTGAGATGTGCACAGTTTGTCCTTGGGGAAATGAGGAATTTAAATGCCAAAATAAATGTACTGTGCTACAGTTTATAATACACATGTAACTGTTTTACCATTCTCATCTATCTTTCCTTTTTGTAGCTACACGGCCCTATAGTGATCAGATTATTAGTGAACTTTTGTAAAAAATAGTTCTTGAAGGATTCCTATCACTCTGTGTATTCCAAAATTCCTCTGATGTTTCCCATGTAGGATTTTTACTCTCAGCCCTACATACTTCAGAGGATAATAGTGCAAAAACATGCGAATGAGATTGAAAGGGAAGAAAGATACAGGTGAGGAGGTAACAGGAAAGGAAGGAAATAATTCTTATTTCTAAAGAACTTTTAAAGAGGAAGGGGAACAGATAGATTTGAAATTTTTGACTGGTAAATTTCAAACTTTTACATATATAGCATGAAAAATTGGTAAGTTACAATATTACAAAATTGTGAAGCCTACTGCCCTTCCATCCCTGATCTCCATTAAGCTAAGTGTGTGAAGAAGGCTAAGCATGGTAAATAAAATTACTTTTTTTTCCTTCCAATTCATCTTTAGTGTATATATTGCAATATTAGGGGAAAGTGAGAACATTAGTTTTCTGCAGCATTTCATCTTGCATAGCTCTTTAGGCTCAATTTACTGAATCTTACTTTGATGAAGTTATGCAAAAAGAAATCAAATGATAAAAATGTGCTGATAGTCAACCTTATAGAAATTGTATTTCAAGCTTAAGTAAAGCAGTTTTCTCTTTCATACGGGTTCAAAATGTAAGATGTTGACAAAGCTCTAGAGAGAATTCAAGGCAGAAGGAGGTACATTGCATTGGAAAACAGAATGGTTGGTATGTAATTTTTCTTTAGATGCTTCCCTTTGCCTCAATCTCTGCTATTTAAAGTTTCTACATGTTGTTAGACAAAAATCTTAGACTAGTTTATTGTCAGTGTATACAGCTTTCCCCAAGTATAAAAAATCAAATCATGTGATGTTTGCAAGCAATCTAGTGTTGCTGTGTGTGTGTTCAGTGTCTTGCAAAATGCAGTTAATTTTTTTAATTATTTATTTAGCATTACCTGATTAGACATGTGAACATATCACCATAATTAAGCCAGTTCTGCTTTGAACTTGACATGTATCAGCTAGGTGCTGAGGCCTAACCACTGGTATCTGTAAGCACTCGTAGCACTGGGTGAAAAAGATGGATGAGTACCATACAGAAGCTTGAAGCTTGGGAGGGGGAGTTTTTACCATGCTTGTAGAACTATCACTCTGGCATTAAAAGGTGTGAAAATCAGGTGTACTTCCTTCAGATAACTCTCAAACTAAGAATGTTTCTTTTTCCTTTTTTTTTTTCCCTCTTCTGTAAGTGATGTGCAAAATTTTAGCCAGAGATTCTTTGTACTGAAAACCATACCTTTAAAATATACAAGACCAAGTGTGGCAGAGGTAAAGAACTGCCATGATTAATTTAAGGGAAAGTGAAGCTCAAAGATGTTAACTTTTTCCCAGATCAGAAAGAAGGCTGGAACTGTGAATCAAGGGAATGACCTTAAGGGCAAGATGTTCCCTCTGGATTTGTTTCCTTAAATACTGGAAGGAAAGTGTTTGTGATCTCCAGATTTGACATAGCAGGGGTAGTTCTTTCTTTGCAAATCTCCATGGAAACTCACAGTACAGGTTGAAATGGAGACTGTAAAGCCAAAGTAGTGCCGCTCTGGGCAGTTTAACTACAGCAAAGAATTTTCTGGTTGGTAATTGTTACAGTCCAGTCAGAGACGGAACTATAACAAGGTTCTTTAAATGATTACCTCAGAGGCCAGATGAAAGTACACACGTATCATATGTTGGAGTTCAAACACGTAATTTGCTTTATTTTAACAATAACCACAATCAAAAGGGAAAAGTAGGGGGAGAGAGAGAGGTAGGAAAAAGCGAAAGTCTAAAAAAAAGGCACAGAAAAATGTTGTCACCACCAGCGAGAAGCTGCGTGAAGCTGAAGATTAGGCAGGCAGGACGTGTCCGCAGTGGCGGCAGGCAAAGGCTGCAGCCGAGGGGACAGGAACCAAAGCAGGCAGGAGGGGTCGGCAGGAGCGGCGAGGGGAGCGGCACCAGGAACCGGGACTGGGCACGAGGCCACTCAGGGCAGTGCCTTCAGTGCCTCTGGTTCCTGGGCACAGCCTGCCCTGGGCTCACCTGTTTGCTCCGCAGGTATTTGCCATGTGTGGCTGAGCGGGGCTTTCCCGCCCAGGCGGGACGGGTTTTGGCACTGTTCGCTGTCAGTCCCTCGGCGGGGTCTCTGCAGACGCTTTTGCAGAGCGCTGAGCTCTGCAGACAGCTCGGGGCACGCAGGTTCCCCACCCTGCGCACGGCCCCGGCACTGCGGGGTTGCTCCGAGAAGCCTGCAGGGTCTCAGCTCGCCTTTGCAGACACCCAAGCCACTGCAAAAATAACTTAAGTAACTGAACTTTACAGGCAGGCGAGCAGCCGCCAGGGTTCGGGGGCTCTGATTTGCCCATTCACACCTATCAGATGTTCTCAGGCATAGGCGCTGGCGGCTAATAACCTCATTAGCGCTTTAAACCGTCTAGATGCTAATTGTTTACCGCACGAGATCGAAGGAGAAGCAAACTGGCTAATTAGAAACCAGCTAATTATCTCATTAGAACCAAAATAGTCTCTTAGAGTAATGTTTCCTTAAAAGTGGATGAGGAGCTATGAGTAAAGGCAGCATCTTTGTCGGGGATTAAACCCAGAACTTGGTTTATTAGTGAAACGTTGTAGCAGCATGGCACCTCTATTCTAGGGTTATCATATTTTAAAGGATGAAAAGTAGGACAAATCCAGAAGAAAAGTCATTCCCAGAGTATATCAGATTTGCTTACCTCACCTATTGAGTAGAGCTGCATATATAATCTATTCTGTATTTTTTCTGTATGACTAGCTACCAGAAAAGGCAGAGGAAATCTTGACTGATAGACTTTTCAAATGGGTACAGCACTTCCTATACAGAATGAAAGTTTTGAAAATTTTGAAGGGTTACCTGGCAAACCAACTTTCTTCTGAGATTCTGGGGCATAAACGACAGATTCAGCCTATTCTGGGTACAATGATGCAGAGAAGAAACGTTGGAGTTTTTATGACTAAGATTTCAAGGTGACATTAAGCACTGTGGTCCTTCCTCTTCAGAGACTGATGTCAGTTTTGTCTGTCCATACATGTCTTGACTTAAATTAATATAGTTAGGTCGCAAGAAATACAGAATTGGGCCTTATCTGTTCCAAACTGAGTATTGAAAATTGTTTTGCGTTGATGGTGCTGCATTGTCAGTTGTTCAACACTCAAATAAGTGTATATATAGTTTACACATATAAGCTACATTTTTCATCTTTATTGTTGTGCTGTTACCTTTATATTCTGACCATAAAATAATTAGCTAATAAAGTTTCACTTTAATTAGTATAATCTGATTTAATGTTTGTAGGTCATTTAAGATATGCAGATCTGTTATCTGCTAACATTTATTTGCTTTCTATAAATTTACAGGTATGTTGTTTTACTGAGAAACATTAACTTTGATGACAATTGACTTTCTGATGTGTTCTTTTGTATTTTAAATTATGCCTACAAGTGCTTAGAGTATTAGTTCCGAATTTCCCCTCAAAGATAAAACTGATATTTATGCAGTGATTCTGCAGTCATCTGTGCATTAAATGCTTAATATTCTTGAATTTAAAATCCTTACCTTCAAGTGTTATTTTTTTGGAGGAATGGGGTCCTTGTACACACCAAAGCCTGCACAAAGTAATAGTGATCATATATATAAGATACATAACCTCGCTAGAAATTATAGAAATCACTCTCATTGTAGGAAGCTGTGTGGGGTAGACTCCA
>VWZG01005627.1:3419-15027 GCA_013396735.1 Grallaria varia
GCTTATTGGCTTGTTTGCAGTATGAGTGAGAAATCCAGGACTTAGCTGTGGTAAGTAATTCTTTTGACTAGTGATTAAACCCCAGATGAAATACAGATTGACACTGTTGGTGTGAATGGAGCTTTCCAAATAGGAACAAAAAATTGAAAGTTTAAAAAACTCTAAATTATTGTTTTGTTTCTTACTCATGTTTGTGTGTATGAGGTGTTGTTGTTAAACAGCCCCAAGTCCTATCAGGAACAATTTTAAGTTATTTCTCTTTATTTCTCACGGTGCTGTGTCCTTTAACCCAGTGTAGTATTGTAAAGTCTTTAATTCTCTGGTTTAATTTATTTTTATCTTTAATGCTATTATTCTTTTTGTAACAATAGTACCCTGTAAACAAGTGGAGTTTATGAGTGTACAATGTTATTAATACATAATACCATTCCAGTGAAAAGTATAAATTTGGGGATACAAGAAAAGGTTTTCTTTCATTCAGAAGCCGTCTTCCCATAGATCAATATAAAATAATGTAACTTCCACATTGTTTTATACAATGTAAGCATTTTGTTTTCATTCATAATTCTTTGACTTGTAAAATGTCAAACTAACCTGCATGAGGTACTGCCAGTTCAGAAGCTGTGCTGAAGAACTTAATGTCTGTCAAATTCCATGCACCAGCTGCAATGGCAGTGAGTCACTGAAAACCAGGACGATATTTCCCACCTTCTAAAATGAGTGATGTGTTCATGCTTTTTACCTTTCAGAATAACTTTTATGGTTCAACCTCTGTGCAGCATCATACAGTTTAGAAGAAATATTCCTGAGTTTGTAAAAGCATGCTGAGTCTGAAAGTCATGACATTAATACAGAATTGCAAGATGCTAGATTGACCAGTATAGAGCAGGTTAGATTATTCATGTACTTCTATTATCCACAGAGCACCTAAGAAGGAGAAATAATCCCATTTGAATGTTAACTGTGCTGATGCAAATCTGTAAGACATCCTGGAGCTAGAAAGATTGCTCTAAAGAGTATTTTTCCAGAAATGAACAACAAAGTTATGTGCCACCAAAGGGTCCCTTTCTCTTTAGGCAGGCAGACTCCTTTTACATTAGTTCTTTGTTTGTGTGACTGGGAGAATATTGCTTCTACAGGTTTGTGTACAGTTTTAAAACTACCACAATCACTGTGGGTGATACAGATTTGACAGGCTGGGGCATTTAAACAGTTATTTTAAAATAGCATAAGCTTTGTTTCCACATCACTGAATTCATTGCATAATATGGTTCTTTTAAGGCACAGTGAAAACCAAGCTTTCAGAAAGTAATAATTTCATAGGAAAAGGAATGAACAGAAATTCTGGGAATGGCTACATCTGAGTTCCCCTGGAAACCATGGAATAAATATGACTGACATTTAAATAACAATCTGAATGTGGTGATTTGAATCAGAAGCCTGTGATATTTAAAAGCCTGTTTATTTCCTACCACTGTATTCTGCTTTCTTTTGATACAACATTATTTAATTTGTCCAACACCAAGACCAAATTAACTAGTTTATACAGTTTTATAGAGAAAAAGGTTTGATATTTATAGAAACATCTGAAGAAATTACTTCTACTCTGTTCATCATTTTCAGTGGCTTGTTAGATCTCTTGACTTTTAGGTGAAGAGTGCCATGCTTCCCTTTTAACAAGGCAGCCTGGGAATTGCCCAGTAAGAGACTGACCCTGATGACTAATATGAAGTAAAGGAGACTCCTGCCTTGCTACGCTATTACCTGCAAAATTATGTGGCCTTCATAGGGATTCTGCATTGATTCAGAGCTGTCATTAATTTGCAAAAAAGAGAACATTAGGGTTAAGGCAGCGTTGAGGTTCAGTCTCTAAACATTGATAATCTGTTTAGAAAGTGTCATGAAAGTGTCTACTTATAAGCATGGATGCAAAAATATTCTGAAGGTGTGCATCACCATAAACTTGTGAGCATTTTCATTAAAATCAGTAGGAATATGAGTATGATGGAAAGTAATCTCCATGTCAAATGATTTCTGTGTTGTGGTTCATGTGTCTGAATGTTTTTTTTTAATTCCTTGGTCAGAAGTATGTAAATTATGTTTCATGGGAATGGATGAAACACTCTTTCTTTACTTACAAAGTAATTTCTGCATTTGCTAAACTCTTGAACTGCAATTAACCAATTGTTACTGCTTCATGTTGATATCAATATTTTCCTAACTCCCCAGCAACCCTGTATTGAAAATCTATTCCTGACTGTCCCACTGTATTGAGTGAGTCCTGTATGTGCTTGCAGCCTAGGCTTTTCCAGTCATATGACGTCACCTGTCTTTTCCAACTGACCATGATTGAAGCTGGACTCACATTGGATCTGTTTATCTCCTTCCATGTTTCCTCTCAGTCTCATCCACCAAATTATGGTCAGTTCCTCTGTATGTAAAGTTGGTAGGGGAATTGGTCTGGGAAGCTGGACAATGTTGTATTTTTCCTAGTGCAAATACTGCACTATGTGTTGCTTCTGTTGAGCTTAATGAGCTTCCTTCTCATGTGGTATGACAACTTGTGAGCAAGCTGAGGAAGGAGGAAAGGAGAGCCATTTGCAGGGTGGTGTGGCACTGAGGATAGTGCCCAAACAGGCTGCTAGAAACCTCTCTTACAGATACATTTACCAGGGCAGTTGGTTGATTTCTCTCAGTATGGAGTGGCTCATTTTGAGATTAGGGAAAGGGAGCAAATTTTTGATCTGGAAATAAGGGCTATTTTTGGAAAAAATATTTGCTTAGCTGCAGAGGGGATTATTTCCACAGCAGGTAGGGAAATTCATTCTGTTTTTGCACTCCAGCTTGATTGCCAGATACATTATTCACATTTGGCATAATTCCCTTGTGTCCTTTTATTGATATTACATAATTGAAAGGATGAAAAATTGTCTTTAATCTAAATTGCCCTTTGGTTGGATACTGTGTAATGCTTCAGGGTTGATGGCCTAAACAATCTGCTCCAGTTGGAAACCCTGCTTCTAAATCTGATTGAAGGAACTGCTGCATTGTGTGCAAAAAAGATAATGGCTTTTTTTTTTTTTTTTTTCTTTGTGAGGATTTCTCAAGCATCGGTTACTGTCATATCTTTCACCTGATATATGCACTTTATGTTTTTATGTAAGCATGTGTCTATAAAAGATGGAGCAATGAATGACACACATCTGTAGATTTGCTCCCAGTGGTCTGTGGAGGCAAAGAATACCCATGGGTGCTATGCTCAAAACACACCCCACAGCAGATTTTGGTTTCATATCTTGAATTCCATCTTAACTGGAAGTATTACACAGCAGGGAAGAACTGTCTGCTCTTGGTCATTCATGCAAAACAGTGTCATTAAGTTTTAAATGTGCCTTCGTGACTAGCATACTGGTGAAGCAGCGTAACCAGGTTCAATCAAAATAGATTTTGCAGATGTTACTGCACAGAAGATTCTGTAGTTGTACATAGCTGTCAGTTGCAAATTTCAGGGAGGTGCTGAGTTGATCTTACACATTTCTTGTGGAGGATGGAGAGTTGAGGAGCTTGAGTACTGTTGTGACCTAATAGTGTGCCAGTGAAGTCTTTGGTTATTAAAAGCTCTACAGGAGGGAAGGAGTTGAAAATCTGCTTTGCAGGCCACAGGGAGCTGTTGCCGCTCTGTGAATACATATGCAGAGAAACTGTACAGACAGCACTTAGTGGGAAATGCCCTGATGAGACAGGCTTATGGTCCTCTCTCAGTGAATGTCTGTGGTATGCTCAGGGGCAGCCAAAATATCCTCGACACAACATTTCTCCTAGAACTAAAAAGTCACCCTTTTCCTGCTTTCCAGAAATGTTGTGACACTGGTTCTTAATTTCTTCTCACATAGTGGCCCTTGATGGACAGTGGTTGAGCTGATCCTGTCTTAAATATGTGACAGTATTCAGATGAAAGAAAATGGAGCTACATCATGGTATTATTGCAATGGGGTTTGCCACAGCAGAATTAGCTAGCCTTCAGTTCTTACCTAATCCCACACTTAATCTTGAAGACAAAATAGTAGTGTTTTGTTTTGGTTTTTTTTTTGTAACATGAAGTCATAGCATATGTCAAAGGAATCCATCCAGTCTGTCACAGAAGTGCTAAGAGTTTTTGGTTTTTTTCTCACAAAGCAGAGAAAAAAAGAGGGAAATTAGTATTTACTGTGCTAATGTTTTTTAGAAGCTTTCCCTTCGAGGAGCTCTACAGACCTGTGTGGGAGGAAATGAAAAATTAGAGGTGGCTGTTTGAAGTTCAGTGTATTTTCAGTTTGTCTATGGATGGAAACCACTGTGGTGGACCTGGCCAGAATGGATATGTAGTTGTACTTGATGTAGTGGTTATGATGCTCTTATGTCCATGATGGAGGCCATATCCTTATAACTAAAGAACCTTCAAAATGTTTTTTTTCTATTTTGTTGACAGAAGTGGTACTGATGTAGTTGTTGCATCTCACCAAGGGACAGCAGTTTGCTCTTACCTTCTTTGCCCATCACCAAAAAGAAGTGCTGCTTTGATCCCAGCAAAGGTGCTGCTGAGGCAGCAGCAGCAGTGACACCTTGCTAGTGTCAGCCTTTAGAGGCAGTTTTGTGTAATGCTGGAGGGACTCCTGAAAGAATGAGAAATTCAGCCACTGTTTTGACTAATGGGTCTGTCATTGAGGGAGGTATTTGTGAAACAGGTAGGTACCACTAGCTGGGATCCTTGTCAGCATCAATGTAATTCACATCAGGCTGTGTTTTGGTCCTGTATTACTTGGGTTTGTTATTGCTGTCAAGAGGGGATACTGTACATCCTTTGTAAGCAGAAGTTCTAAAATAGAGAAAACTGTTATCTGTGCCCCTATTTTATCCCCTCTGTTTTGATGGCAACACAACATTTCAGCTGTTAAAATATTTACAACCCCCTCTGCCGTCTTCATATTTTTGTGAATTTCCATTTGATTTTTTAATAATTTATGATTTTATATATCAATTGTTACTCTTCTTGATTTCCTAAATTCCAGTTTCTGTTGCCTGTCAAAGGTCTTCAAATGTGAACAGTTTATCTAGACATTTTAATGTAGGGCTTTTTTTTTCACATTTGTGTTGAGAAATTCGGTGAGTATTGTGCAGAAACAATGAGGGCACAATTTATCTTCCAGTTTAAAGTGTTCTTAAGCACTAGACATCACTTTTGTTCTGCTCTTGGGAGGAAGAGTGCAACCACAATGAAATAGGGTGATAGCAGAACATGTTCCAAAAGAACATGTTTTATTTTGGTTTTTTTTCCTCCAGAAGGAAAATTTTCCTGCAAATTATTGTTGATTTCATTTTTTATTACTTTTGATAGACTGACAGGACTTGCTCTTTTAAGCAGTACTAGCCAATTAGGTAGTTTTGCTGAGTTCTGTTCCAATCTGTACACTTTTCTGCTTCCAGGTATGTGCCAGAAATTCCTTTTCATGCAAAATCAATCTAGATGCAGCAAACTAGTTAATAATTCATAAGGTATAAATGTCAAAAATAGTGTTTGCCTTTCCAGATGAGTCACCTAGAGCTTGTCTGTTTTGGAAAGTTATGGCGTCCTAATCAATGGGTTGAATTTTAACTGCTGCAATGTTACAGCTGTGATTCTGCATTTAATGGGTTTCTTTCTGCCAGTAGAACAGTATTTCAACTTAATTGATTTTGTTTGGAAAGGGATTTGAAGGTATCACACTTAAGACACATCCTTCCATTGCAAAGGTGAACAGAACTGGTTAAGGCATTAAAGATGACCTTTTAGTGTATTTTTCTCAACTAATTCACCAGCTGAATTTGTTTGTCTCTAGAAATTCTATCTTTCTCATGCAAGCACAGTTACTTAGAATGGCTCTTGCTTCAGTTGAAATGAACAGAGGGTTCAGTAGTTAGAGGCAGGTTGACTATTTTGTTGGTTGTTTCATGCCATTTCTTACTTTGGCCAGAAACTGATGGAATTTGATTTTATCTTCTACTGTTGTGAAAGGAATTAAGGACTTCTAAAACAAAACAAAACTGAGGCATGAAGAATGTTCAACAATATGCAGACATTTTTAGGAACCAGAATGTTTGGCTGTGGAAATGTCCCTTGATGTGCTGAATAACCACATGAATGCATGTTTTCTGATTGCCTTCCATCATCCGAGGAACCTTCTGCTAGTATTAACAAATAGAAGTTTGTCTTTCAGGAAGGATGGCTGGATCTTATGGTTACCTCTATTACTTATGGTCTAAATTTGGTTTTTAAAATATGAACATGTTATTCTGAGGCTGGCAGGGAATCTTCCTTTTTTAAAAATTACTGAAAAACATCTTTCTAAATATGAGGCAAATCCACCACGGTCTAAAGTGGATATGATTGTTGCAACCAGTAGACATAATATGCCACACATCTAGACTGTCGTAAGTATGGACCGGTGAAATGTGAGTTTCTAGAGAATAAGAAGATGTAATTGCTGAAAGCTGAGGCAAGCTTAGATAAATAATATAAATATTTAACTTTTTAATGCTGAAAAATATACTTTCCTCTCTAAGATTTTGTCNAAAGGGCACATGACAGCAAAAATTAAGCTTTGCATGCTAGGAATGGGATTCGCTTACTAAAGAAAAAGAGTAAGAGCCACAAATACCTGATATCAAAAGGTAAATAACTTTTTTCTTTGTTTTGCAATGTTGTAATTCAAAATAATGTAAGTCAGAGTGATTTGGGACCTGCAGTTTTTCACAGATGTCACATCCCTCCTCAGAGGTCTGAATTGGCATGTTTTAGGAAGGCTGCATTTTTATGGCCAAAAAAACTGTAACACTTGAAATAAAACACCAAAGCTCTACAGCCTCTGGGGAGTATTCTGGTTTTTATTTTACTATAAACATGGGTGGGAGTAAGATACCAAAATGGAAGGTGTTTGAGGATAAAAGATTGGGGAGGCTCACAACAGGAATTCTTGAAAACTGAGCAGAGGTAAATTCTGTGCTCTGGTATGTATGGATGATGGACAAAGACAGATAGAATGGCAGACCTCAGTGAATGAAGCTAGCACTTGATATTTCCTGGTTCATTAGCCTGCTATATCAAGGTTTCTATATCAAGGATGCTATATCAAGGTTCCTGCTCTGTCACAGTGCTACTGTGTATTGTTCCAGCCCAGGAGAAAAGATGGCAGTGTTTCCAAAACACATACAGCCTAAGTAAGACCGATGGGTTAAGAGGTGAGCATGAATTTAATGGTGTCTGCCTCTATATGTGGAATCAAATGTGACTAGCAAACAGAAAAGCCAACACTGTTTCTAAGATGATAACCCCAGCTGTTGCAGATTTCCTGTCTCACTGGGAGAAAGAATAAGGAGAAGGAAATACTCCTCTGTTGCTGTAATTTCGGGATTATCTTTTAATAAAAACTGCTGGACTGTCACGGGAAAAAAAGCTCTCCATGACTTGGTGCTTGTTCCTTTCCCTGGGGAGAGTTTGCTGTCCTGAGCAGACTGGCAGAGCCTTTATGTTTTGCACGTGGAAAGTTTCCCCAGTGCTGACTGCCAAAGGTTCTGCTAGGTTTTGATCAGCAAAGTCCCTGCTTCAAGTTCGTTGACTCATTCAAAGAGTTCAGTGAAGCTCAAAACTCTCCCAGGCAGAAGCTAAGCTGTGGGTTAGCGTGTTCCTGGGCCTCCTGCAGTGCCCTGACATCTGTGGTGGGCTGAGGTGCTGTGAGTGACTGAAAGGACCTAGCCGGGCTGCAAAGGCAGGATGCAGTAACACTTACTGGCTGTAGAGATGTGTGGCTTTTCACGATGAAAGGCAAGATTGCCTGAGTTTGTCTTGCTACTCCATAACCCTGAAGGAGGGAGGAAACAGGAGACCCTGTTACTTTAGCATGAGAAAGCATTGCTGTGTACTCTTAGACAGGAGTTTCAGTGTGTCTGTAGAAAAGGAGCTGTCTTCTGCTCTCTGATGCTCAATGCACATCATAAATTGTATGTATTCTTTATATATTCTCCTTCCTCAGAACAATGTAAATCTCTGGACATATGTGCAGTTGTGGCGCTTGAGGTCTAGAAGGCCTTGGCTCCAGATTTTGGCTGTCTTGTTTATTGATGCACGTCCTGACTGTCCTGGCCAAGAAAGCAGCTAAGCATGCTTGGGTCGAGTTTCTGACTGGGGCCTCCTGGTTCCACTGCAGAATCTATTTTAATAATAAAATAAGTTCCTGAGATAAGAACAAATTGGAATGTTGTTGGACTTCAATTTGAAAATATCTACCAGACTACAGGAGAAAATTCAGTGATACCCAAATGCTGGTCTTATTCTCATTTCTGTTGCTGTAATTTGGGCTCTGGTAGGGTAATTGCTGATTTACTCCTCTCATCTTAAGAACAAGACCACTTCCCAAATCATACATTAAAATCAGCTATGTTGGATTTCTACCAGCTTTTATAAAATGCAGGCAGACTTCCTGAGCAGATCTGGAAGCTTCCCTAGAGACACACCAATATGGTGCTCTTATACCTTGTCACTTATGAAAGATTTTTTTCACTCTTCTTGCACAGCACATTGGAGCAAAAGAGATTTGAAGATTTAATGAAGCTGCAATAAAATACCCTTTTCTAATTTCTTATTTTTCTCATTTGTGTTTGCAGGTTGACTTCATGTGTATCTAGGGAAGCTTCTTGATCTACAAATAGATTCACTTCTGTAGGCTTTTTTTTTTTTTCTGATTTTCTCCTGATACTTCTTTAAAACCTTTGTAAATTATTATTATGGAAAATTCTATTTCCTTTAAATGGTATATTAATTTTCTTGCAATAAAATAAAAGTTAGAAAGGTAAATTAAGCAGCTGAGGGAGAAGTCATGGATGTCAAATGAACTTTTTTTGAAGAATGAAGATCAAATCAGAAGTATAAATAACAGCCTTGTGGGTGCCTGAATCAGAGGGCTCAGGGCTTGAAACAGGGCTTTCGAGAGCATGTGATGGAGCAGGTAGAAGGGAACCAGCAAGAAGGAGGAGTGGGGCCAGGTGTTGACTTTGCATACTGTTTTAGTAATTTTATTAACACTACACTGAGAACTTAACAGAAAAGCGTGTAAGAACATTACGAAATATTTTATCTACTTTTTCCATAATACACGTGTAGCCATGGTAGGACTGTCAGAAGTCATCAGGTGTCTGAGGTGTCCCTTTCCTGGCTTAAACTATCCATTGTTGCCCTTGAGAGAGACTGTGTTTGTGGCTATAGATTTAAGATGTGAAATGGTGAAGCTTAGCAGCACTAGGAACCATGGATGAGCTAGTGCCAACTTGCTCCTTAGTATTCCCAGGTGGGAGCTGAAAATGCTTTGAAATGCTGTTGCCCTGGTTGTGTTTGCATGGGCTTGTTTTGGAGGTTAGTTTCTGTACAGTTAAGAAGAAAGGAGCCAGTTTCTGGCTGCCTGATGCTATGGGGAAGCCTTGACGGAAAGACACAGGAAGTCTCTCCTATCCTATCACAGATTAACCTAAGTCTCTGGCAAAAAGTCCCAGTGTGGAGTAGAAGAAGGGAAAAAAAAAATAAAAGGGCGAGAGAAATTAAAGCATATTTAGAGCAACTTTCCTTCCTGCTACAACCATCCCAAGCCTGTGCCAACAGGAAAAGCTCTGCAGTGCACTCATCTGCAACCATCTTTCTTTCCACATTTCTGCTGCAAAGTGACCAGGAGGGCAGGAAAAGTGACTTTGGGCCTTTTCCATGCCAGCCTTTGACATCTGAAGAATTTCTGGCAGCGTTTGTGGGCCTAATTTCCTCTGCACCCTCTCAGTGTGACCAGGTTGCTGAGACTTTAGCAATTAATTCATTGTGTCTATGATTGTGACTGTCTGGCTCTACTGAAATACTGGGTTTGGCTAGCAGACTGTAAAGGTTGGGGTTTGTGCTGATACCTTCTTTTTTTTTTAAATGGCAAGAGTCTTGTCATTAATAACTGCTCTAAATTATAATGCATAACCAAGACTTACTACAATTTTTCCAGTACTTTGCCTCCTATGAAGACTTGAGGCAAATGTACAAGGAACATGACCTGGTTGTTACTGGGAGATATTCACTAATATATGCGCTATATGCCTTTACTCAGCAGCAAGAACATATTGTGCAGAATAAGTGTTGCTGATTTGGGCTATTTTGCTCATTTATTTTATCTTAGGTGATCAGAGGTCATGTTGTGGGTTGTTTTTTTTTTTTTTATTTTTATTCTGTTTTGTTTTTTTAAACAGCGTTTTAGCAGTATACAATCCCAAACATTAAGGAGACATTACAGAATCCAGACATTTTAAAAATAGTAGTGATGACTCCTGTTTCTCCTTTACTGAATTGCCTTGACTTTGTAGTTTAAATTTTCATTTCTATCAAGAGCAAACCCTAGTGTTTTCTTATGATCATATGTTTATAAGACTTAAGAGTTGTGAGGGTGTAACAACACATAGCAGCAGACAGATGACAGGCATTGCAAAGACATGTCAGTAATTCCTCTGAGCTCTTTTGTCTACTTAAAGTTTGCCTCATTTTGAAATGTGTGCCAGGTATTTAACAGTGCATGATTGTGCCCCTCCCTCTTGCATGCTTTCAGATAGAGTGATGTTGCAGCTGACTTGAACTTCTGAGGCAGTCAGTGTCTGCATTGAAAAGTCACACAGTGCAAAAGGGTTGTGAAAAGTGCAAGAAATAGTCCTGAGGCAGGAGGGCTTTTCTATGTCATGTGAATATTTAAAGTTTGTTGTGGTTTGTTTGTTTGTTTTCAAACAGATGTGAAAAGCTCAATGTTCAACTGATGGGCTGACTTGAGTTTTAAATTTAGTGAATTGCTTGGCTACTGCTAACTTACTTTGCAAGCATGATTGTAGGTAGATACAAGAAAAGTAGCATCATCCACGGGGAAAATAAATCATGTAGATTTATGGACCAAGAGGTCTGTATTTTAAGAAATAGTATAATAGTTAACAGATGTGGCAGAGCAGGTGTAGAGGGTTGACCCTGGCCAGATTCCAGGGACTCATTAAATCCCTTTCTGCAACTAGACAGAAAGGAAAGGGGTCATCCACCCACCACCTTTATGGGCAAAAAACAGACTCAAACTGAGATAATACCTAAATTTATTCCTAACAGGATAAAAGCTAAACTAAATAGTGAGGAAAAAACCGGTCTTAAAACACACACCACATTCACACAATTTCCCCCACCCCTCCTTCTGTCCATGGGGGGGATGCAGTCGGTTGCAGTTGCTGCCGCTTGCAGTGTGAGTTCCCCCACCCCTCGGGGTCACTCATCCATGGGGTGCAGTAAAGGTTGAGTCCCTGCACCCCAGTGAGCCTCCATGGGTTGCAGGGGGACATTCTGCTTCACCACAGTCTACAGAGGACCACAGCTGAGTCAGCTCCGTGGGGTCCCTCCCACGGGAGACAGTCTTTAATAGACTTCTCCAACGTGAATCCACCCCTCGGGCAGCAGCTCTTCCATATCTGCTGTCCCGAGGGCCACAGAGCTCACTCGGGTAAAACCTGCTCCAGCGTGGGTCTGCCCTTCCACGGGTCCACAGGTCTC
>VWZG01005627.1:15075-29454 GCA_013396735.1 Grallaria varia
CTAACAAAACCCCCCCCGGCACCCCCCACCCCCCTACCAAAAAAAAAAAAAAAAATAAAATTCAGCTACGGAAACCCAGGACAGCAGGTTTCTTTACCTTCATCACCTTTTAAAGAACTAGATTGTATCTTCTGAGTCACAGACCTACCTGGGGACTGTTACAGAAACATGAAATACTAAGAGACCAGGATGGAACTCCTGAAAAACTCACTGGTGTTGTCAGTAACACCGCTGTCTTGCCATCAAGGAATGTCATCTTCAGCAGATTTGAGATACTTGGTCCTATGGTACAGCACTGATTGCTCATATCTCCTAGGTTTGGATCATGCAAACCTTGGAGTCTGATGAGGAACCACTTCTATGCTCCATTGTGAGTTTTTATATCTACTATAGTTGGCCAATGAAATAAAGGATCCTTAATGCTTTTTCTGTGCACCTAGACAAACTAGGCAGTTTATAATTGTTGTAACTAAGGGATTCTCACCGTCAGTGCATGCTCTGCAGCAAATTCCTCTCACTACTTTTGCATCACTTTTGTTTCAACAATATGCCAAAGCTGCCGCACTGGAAAACTCATGAGGAAACAGTGAATTCATGATCTCTTGGTATGCTGAAGAGGATGGCTATTGTAAACACAGCCCTGAGGGCAAATGTCTGTTTGTCCTGTTTTTCATTGCTGTTACTGGCTTTTGTTGATAGGAGCTATTGCCCTCATGCAACCAGAATCCCGTGATTAGAGTGGCATGCGATCTTGCCTTATGTTGGTCTTACTGCTAGGCATGCTGTGAAATTCCTGATTTGCTCATTTACCCAAGTGTGCAGTGCTGGTGAGCTGCCATATTTGTCCCTTGTTAATTACTTGAAACACATTGTTTTAAAACTACACTTCTCAGAAGAGACAGACCTGAGACATGGCAGCTGAGGTTTTCCTGTTGATCAGTGGGAATGAAAGAACTGATGGATTGAACCTACACTCAATAGGCAAAGCTTATGGCAGGAACTTTAACATCTTAGGTGAGTATGAGAAGTCCCTGGACTCTGCATCTCTCTGAAGAATCAAGAGCATGATGCCTCCTGGCCTCTGGAGGCTTTTATTTCCAGATACTTCCAGCAAAGCAATGCACTTCTTCAGAGTCACATTGCATGAATTTAATTGCCTTCCAATTCTTCATTTGCATTGCAGCTTACTTTTTGTGTGTGGTAGAAGAAAGATGGGGACATCCTGTACACTTATGGGGTTTTTTTTTGAGGCCTTATATTTAATTTCTTTGTAGTGTTGAAGATTGAGATGAAGAGAGTTTATTTGGAAGGGCAAATTTTCATTGTTGAGAGTGAGTTGATAATAATTCATGATCTTTTTAAAATTTGGGCTGTCAGGCTACACTTTCCCAAAGTTCTCACAAAATCTTGATAAATTTTAATAAATACTTCAATCAGGGAATTTATAGTTAATATATGTGAGTGAAAACCATTCTCTGTTTAAACTGATTGGTGTACCTCCTACTCAGTCATAGTTTTGCTCATGTTAGCATGTCTATCTGATTTGCAGAGTTATTGTGATCTTTGCAGTCTTGCATGGTAAGGGCACGTGGATGGCAAAATTTTCAAGGCTGCATGGATCTTTGAAGTTTTTCGAAAGCCGTCTTTGTTACTGAGAGCAGTCATGTAATGTGGATAGATTCTTTTTTTCCTTTAAGTCTTTCTAAATCAAATGTCATCTCTGATGTACTTTACTGTCATGCTGCAGAAAGGATGCTTATCTGTACTTATGCAAATAGCCTTTGTGAGAGCTCTGTTCCTTCTGCTGACTTGTGTTTTCTAGAGCTGTTATTATTTTTCTGCCCTTAAGACCTAATGGCACTGTTGAGTGGTATCGCAAGTGATCTTGGTTATTTAATAAAATCACACATAGTTGTCCAAGCACTGAATGGACCTCATGAATAACCTGTGTTGTATTTTTATAGTATAGCATGTAACAGAGTTGCACACAGCGGAGGTCTGAGTTAGTGTGTCTAGGTAACATCACAGCAATTGTTTTGCCCTCAGACTGCTGTAGCTGTAACATGCTGCAAATAACTATAAAGAAAGGTATATCCCAGTGACATCCTACATATACAGCTAGCCCTCTACCTGTGTCCTTGCTGTTGAGAAGACAAAACCAGATTGTGACAGACACTTCCTTTATATACCTTCCCAGACACTTCCTTCATACTGAATATGTATACTAACTTGATACGCACAGTTTTATAGCTCGATTGCTAGAGTAACATCATGAAAAGTAGCTGTCCCACTGAGACTAACCCAGCTTTGCCTGTTTTCAGATATCTTGGCAGTTGTCTACTTTTGGGGTGATGTGTATGCAGCAATGCCTCTTCCTCTCTCCTGGTCCTTGTTATCTCTCAGGAACTACGAAGGTCTTAGGAGCCATAGAAATACATTATTTGTGCTTGTTGGGTTTTTTTACACGACAAATATATTTGGTTTTAAAGCAGTTTTTCTGCCCACAGAACCTTCATTTTTCTGCGAATTTCTCCTCCTCATGCTCTGCAGAAAGACCTGTGAGTCAGTCTCTGCTTCTCTGCATTTGGAGATGAATTTAAAATTCTTGGATGCAATTAAAGTCTCCCTATAGATATGCAAGCCTTTTTCATTTCATGTTCTTCCGCCTTCTTGTCCTTATGGAACTAGCGGTGAAATTACTATGGTGCATCCCTATTCACAGACCTGTGTATGATTATGTATCAAGCACTCCCAGCCATAAGGGATGTGCATATTATACTCAAGACAAAGGAGGTATGTGTTTTTGTGTATATGTCTGTTTTTCTTATGTATCAGTGTAGGAGGTACTTAGCTACAGACATTCTGCCTTTGGTAATCTGAAGTCCCTCTTTCAGCAACAATATGGTAGGTCAGAGAAAATGACTAGCTATTGTTACCATTTGACCAGTGCAAAGTATCTGAAAATAGTACTTCCCTTGTATATATGTGACCATAAAGGGGTAAATGTGTATATTAGCAGAAAAAACAGCAGAAAGCTTTTTGTGGCAAATTTAACCTGAGCATTACCCTATTTCAAATCAAGGGATAAAAGTGACTCCTGAAGTGATGATTAATTTGTATTTTGCATATCCTAGTTGTAAATTATGATAGTTAATGAGACAAGCAGTACTGTTTTGATATATAGCATAGCCAGCTGTGAACCTTTAAAAGTCATGAAGTGGGCCGTTATGATGCTGAGAAGCTGAATCAAAAGCATGAATTTAAAGAAAACTATCTTTGTACTGGTTTTATATTGTTCTTAATTTGAAACTTTGGGCGTTCATGATTCCAAACCTTTCAACAAGTGCAGGGCCCAAATGTTTGCTTTGAAAGTCCATGAAATGGACATTTTCAAGTCAATTGTTTGCATCTATGTTCTGGGGCTTTTAGGAAAAAAATAAAATCGCAAGGTTTTAGGGTAATAAAATGCCAGACATTTCAAAATCAATAAAGTGAATTCCTTCGCAGACTAAGTGTAGTGTATGGCCTTTTCTTTCCATCGGTGACGTTGGGATAATCACATTCCCAACAAGTGGCCTCAGCTGCTCCTTGTAAGTCTTGCCCTCAAGACCTTTCACCACCCTTGTTGCCCTTCTCTGGACGCACTTACAATCTGGTGTCCTGCTTGTACTGAGCTGCCCAAAACTACACACAGGATCTGAGGTGAGGTTGCTGCAGTGCAGAGCAGGGTGAGACAATCCATTCCCTCGACCGGCTGCTGATGCTTTGCCTGATGCCTCCCCGGACACGGTTGGCCCTCCTGGCTGCCAGGGCACTGCTGACTCACATTCAATCTAAATTCCCTCATGTTTTTCCATGGGGGTGCTTGCCAGACTCTTGTCTCCCAGCTTGTATGCATAACCAGGATTACCCCATCCCAGGTGGAGAATTCAGAACTTCCTCTTGTTAAAATTCAAATGATTGGTGCTTGCCCAGCTTTCTAGTTTATCCACATCTCTCTGTAAGGCCTCTACCTTTGAAAGAGTCCACAGCTCTTCTGGTTTTAGTAATATCTGCAAACTACTTATATAGTACCTCTGATTCCTGTGTCCAGATAGTTTATAAAAACACAAAAAAGCATTGGCCCTAAAACTGAGCCTAGGGGAGCCCCACTGGTGACTGGCTGCCAGACTGATTGTGACCTTATTTACTGTAAGCCTGACCCATTAGTCAATTTCTCATGCAGCGTGTTGTAGACTTTCCTAGGTGCATTCTGGACATTTGTCTGTAAGGGTACTGTGAGAGACAATATCAAAATGTTGGGTAATGCGTGCTTTTTTAAGTTTTACACATCACATCCTCTCTATTATAAAACTATTTATGTTCACAGCAGAGCGTGAATGTTACTTAACCACTCCCTAAGACTGTTAAGTAAATTATTGTTGAGTCCTCTATAAAGTTTGCTTTAAATCTCACCTTCTCTAGTTCTACTTGGTGAATTGTTTTCCTGCGTCTAAAACTGCAAGGATGACTCACTTGCGCTGGGTGATATCTTGACCCCAATTAAATAGGTTTATAAAAGCAGCAGTACTGCAACTCGTTCTTTCTGCACTGAGTAGAGGCAATCAGCTGCAGATACTCTGCTTATAGGGGGTTGTTCAGTGGTAGAGGGAAAGGGAGGCTCTGGCAAAACAAAGATCACTGTACCAATATGAAAATACTAGTATATGGCCCTGATAAATAACTGTGATTGGTGTATTAATAGTACTGTTGGGATTAAAGCCACTGTGAAGCCCTTACAAGTAAAATAAGCTGTAGAAGAAAAAATTGCTTTGCCGCTTCTGTGCAAATGGCTTCTTTTGGCAGAGGTCTGGAGGTCAGGAGTCAAGTCAGTTCCAACCAACACTTAGCTGTGTTAGGGCAAGTATGCAGTGTAGATCTGTGTGAAGAGTAGGGTGTGAAAATGGAAGGACAGGAGGATGGTCACGTAGTGTTACTCATGCTGGCCAAAGAGCTTGAAGCAGTAATGAGTTATGGGTAGCTTAGGGTGAAGACCAGGCTCCAGTAGGTTGCTGAGAGTATAGTGTCCACCTATGTCTTGGAGATCAACCTGCATCCTCAAATTCTTAGAGGATGAAGGGCTTGTTCTTGTGATACTGAGTTAAACAAAATACTGGGCTTCCTGAAACTTTCAGTTATGTTTTCAGATTTTTCGTCTAGGCTTAAGATTTTGATTTAAGGCTAGGAAGACAGATGTAACATTGAAGTAAGCAGAAGCTTGTGACATGGATATTTATACATAACATAGCAAGCATTCATGTTTAGGTAATTTCTGTAGCTTAATTCAACTACAGAAGACATGGGCATTTCAAAGCTCTTAATATCCTAATTTTTTATAATTAATTTATTGTAATATAAAACTTCTATTTTATGTAATTTGGGAAAGAAAATAGATTATTTTTGTAATTCAAGTTCTGCATGTTATTTTTCTTTGTACTTGAATTCTCAACCAAGTGTTTTTTAAACTACTTCAAGTGTGTTGAAGAATAGTCAAAACATAAATACTTTCAAAATTTGGTGAGGCTATGAAATCATATATTCACTGATGATGCCAGCTTCTGTGGTTGTAGTGCAAACAACTGTCTGTGATTCTGAGGGAAGAGAGAAGTCAGACTGAGAGTGTTATGAGGTCTTTCACTGCTAAGTGATAACTGAGCGATAGTTAAAGCCTGGCTAGTCTTGTGATGTATTTAAAGGACAAATATGTACTGGGGACTAGGCATTTTCTGAATGTCTAAATGAAATGTAGGTACGCAGTTAAGTTCCAAATCCAGTATTCCTTCTTTTTGCTGTTGGGGCCACTGGCTGATATATCCTGTAGAGATGGTTCTTGCTAATAAGTAATCATGTGATACAGGATTAACACCAGCTGTAGAATGGTGCAGGTTCTGCTAAAAAATACACATTTTCACAAAATTTTGTCAAGTGTCGATAACTTGCAACATTCATCCATGGGAGGTAGACAATACAGGTATTAAGTCTTTATAAGCTTTTGATTGGGGCATAGAAGTTTCTTTTCAGTTCTTGTTTCAAGCAGTTCTTAAGCCAGGGTTTCATTGATTTTTTGCTGTTCTTTCTTAATCAACTTCAGTTTCTTGGAGTTGAAGAAGTTATTTAGAAGTGAAAGTCTCTGAAAGCAAGAAGGAAATCCAGTTACACTACAAACCACAGCCTACTGGTGAGCACGTAGGGTTACAACAAGAACAATCATATGGACCTTTCCCTGATGTCCTGATGCTGCTGCTGTCAACAAAGTCAGTTTTGATTCAGATGTCCAAGTAAGGGACCCCTCAGCATCAGGGATGGAAGTGGTACCGGAATCACTCTTGGGAGAAAAGAAGGAAGGCTTCATGGAGTATCGCTCCAGAAAACACTATTATCAGGGGCTAAAAAACAGGTTGAACATGAGCACAACAATGAGGATTAGTGGACAAAGCTGGTAAATGAAATCTCACTGGCATTTTAAACCAAATAGGAGTACTTATTATCTTCTTCTCAGGACATTATCTGGAAGGTCTCTAGTTGTGCAAATATGAGAACTGGGAATTTAATTTTCTTATAATATGGCTATCGAGTAAGTCCTTTTTTATAAATCATGGCTTTTTCATAGGAATAGAAAAAAAGGCCTCTTTAAAATTTGTGTTCTAAGCTGTTTAAAAGGGTAACACAAACATTCAAAACACAAATGCTGGGAATAAAAAATTCATGTTTTTAGAGTTGATTTGAGAGAGGCGCATTTCGATACGCAGATACAGTCTTTACAGGGACTACTGACACACCATAAAAATCCCCTTCCTTTTCATACAAGTAATTAGGAAATGGTGGTAAACGATTAGTTCAGAAATTAGTAATGTGTGGTAATAGACAAATACTTTTGAATGTACAGTCCAAATTACACCCACAACAATTGGTCTTTCAGTCTTGTTTTGTGCAATGAGATTGCCTTTGTGACATGATGATGGCTAAAGTTCTGACACATCCCAGGCTCTGAGACAGTCAGTGATGCTCATTATCAAAATGCCACAGAGCAGCTAAGCCACAGTAATGACCATGGTAACTGCATGTTTTAACCTGCAGCAAGCACAAATTCACCTTAATTTGGTAAATTGTTTTAAACAGCTTTTTAGTACCCTGCAGAATCAAACACTGTCATAGGGGTTATTCATTGTTCAAGGCTCCTCTATGTGAAGGCCTACAGAGAAAATCTGAAGAAAGTAGATCTGAATGAAAGATTCAAGATAATGTATTTTGTAAGAATAGCATATGGTATTTAAACAGAAAGGGAAATAATTTACCGGATATTTGGAGGTTCGACAGCATCAATCAAATAGCAATTTTGTAATTCAACTATATAAAGCAAAGTCCATTTGACATTTCAGCCATGTTCAAAATATCCAAATCTCAGGGTACATACTTGAAGTTAGGTAGTTGCTGTGCCAAAAAGAGGAATTATCAGTGAACTAAGGATTTAATAAGTTCTTATTTATTCTAGTTGAAAGATAGAGGAAAACTGAAGGTTACTGCATTTGTCACAGGACTTTTCAAATGAGACAGTAAAATTAATTTTACTGATCTGTTGGCTTTATGGATGAAACCATAAAAATATGAGCTTTTATTTTGAGCTTTGGCAATTCAGGAATCACAGCAAGAGATATTCAGCTGAAAAGCCAGTACTGACCTGAAATTTGCATCATGATAATGGTCCCTGTCTGTGTGATGTTGCAAGGTCACATTTCTTCTAGGCTTTCCTGGAACACTGCTCATTTGAAAATCAAGTTTTCACTGTTCTTACCTTTGTGCTTGCTTGCGCAGAGGTCACTGACATTGGAACAATGATGCCTGTTTTGGCACTTCCAATCAAATCTGTGGTTTCCAGAATAGAGTGTGCTATGTGTTGGTGTTCCAGAGCCTATTGCTCCTTTGTAACCTCTCCTTTAAACAGGCTTCAGTTACTCTCAGCCCTTGCTTTTGTGTATTTCAGCCTAAGGAAAAGCTTTTTGTGGAGAAGTTTGACTGTAGTCTATTGTTATCTTTCTTCCGGCAGAACACTCTTTATTTCACATCCCTTTTCCATTTAGATATATTTTGAATTTCCACTGAAGAGACACTGAAGGAAATGTTTTTTTCTGTATCTCTGTTCCATCTTTCCTTTGAACTCTCCCAATACTTAGTCTCAAGGAGGCACTGAAAAATGTACTAATTTGCAGGAATCAACAATATGTGCTAAGAGAAGAAAGTCAGACTCTTTGATAAGTCCTTCTTGGCATAATAATGTTGCAGTAGGCAGGTGGATGACAAGTGTGATGCTGTCAATGTATGTGATTTGGTGGTGTACAAAGACAGAAGCATTCAGGAAAACACAGAGTGTTGACAGAAATAGACATCTAACATCTTTTCGCTAAACTTTTGTAATAGTAACCTTGTTGAAGTAAACTGATCATGGTAATAGTATGTAATGTTGGTATTATCATTTAAGATTAATTCTTGCCATGGTGGTGAAATCCAATAAAATTTAATAGGAACTTTAATTCCTTCCATCAATGTGGCATTCACTGTTCAGTTCTTCAGTTTCTTTATGCTACCTTCCATAGAGTTTATTTTCATTTTTGATGGACTCATACAAATTTCTCAAAAACAAGTATGCAGTGTTGCTTTTAAAAACTAATCAAGTACTTAGCTTTTTACTGTTGAACTAATGGGAAATAGTGACCATTTTAAGCAGCAGACAAAAGGTAAATTTTATTTTTTTTCACTAAAAATATTTTTATTTTTAAAATAGCACCATTAGTTGCCTACTACATAGACAAAATTTTCTGTATTTCCTATGATGACAAGCACTTGTTTCAGTGGAAAAATCCAGAACTTCAGCCAAGTTGGGTTTAAGTTTTGCTAGTTTTTACTTTTGCAGACTAAAAGGGGATAAAAAATGAAACAGAAATTTTCTTAATTGTTGATTCTCATTATTTTCTTGTCTGCAAGGCAACCAGTGGGAATCGTGAAATCTAGGAATAGCAGTATCTTAGCGAGACGAAAGATTTGGCGGAGTTCTACTAGTTCAGGTATGGTTTAACTTTGAGCATCATCTCTCACTAGGAAGGTGAAACTGGTGCAACAGAAAAGGGAAGAGGCTATTCTGAGTGCTTGTGTTATATGTACCATCCCTCTTCACTTAGTTATCAGCAGACTGTTCCTCATACTTCAAACAGAATTGAAGAGTCCACAACAGTCTGTTCTCTGCCTTGCCACCTTGTGGCAGTGAACTTAGGGACGAACTGGAAGCAGTGATGCACTGGACACAAATCCCAGGATTTCTTTGCTGGAAGTCTCCAAGGCAGGTTGTGTGATCTTAGTGGTAAGAGTGTCACTGTCATTCTAGTTCCTGCTAAATCACTTTGACCGAGGTAAGTTGTCATTAGGGTTACAACAAATTCGTAAGGATGAGTGCTGTGCTGTTCAAATGAATTTTAGACTGCTGCTGATGTGTTGATATTGTAGGAGACAGAAGTGACAGTTTCTTACTTGTGGAAATCTCACACTCATACACACCATGCAGGGTACTAAGCAGCTTTTTATAGATGGCCTTTAGAAACTAGTTCTTTCAGCTCAACGTGATCATGTGTGGTGTATTAGGGTAATTTGGAGTTAAGCTTGGTTGCGATTCTGAAAGATTTTGGGCTCTCAGTCCATGAAGTCTTTGTTCAACATGTCAACAATATGTCTGATGACATTTCAGTATGCTCTTAAAAATTAATCTGGGCTCATGAGTTGTCTTGTTCCTTGTCAGAAAAGCCAAGAACTGGAAAAGACTTTGTTTCTGTCACAGAGGGATGGATTTCTTCGGTAATTGAAAGTGGCGGGGAAAGTTGCAGTTGTGTTCAATGACATGGAGATCCATCTTGGACTGAACGTGAGCTAATTGGAAATGAAGACATTTTTATTTTATTACCGAATTGCCCAGATTTCTCATGCTCTGATCTGTCTGTGTTGTAACTTGAGAGTGGTGACACAAACAGTGTGTGTATCTGTATATCTACTGGAAGCTGGAAACTGTCTTAGGGAAAAAGTTATTTAACTGGCATTTTATTTCATCAAAAAATATCTCCTAATATTTTGTGTGGTTTTGGTGATGACGACAAGAGTGGCTAGAGCTTTGAACAGTGATGTGAACTGAGACTCCCTGAGGGGAACAGTGACATAGTCAGTGTAAGTGTACTGTTCAATAGTATTTTCCGTTTAAACCTCACACTCTTGCAAAGGCATAGAAAGTTAATAACACATTGCTGTTTGGACATGGCATTTCTAGGGTACAGGGAAAACAAGTGCAGTTCACTATGCTTGCTATTCCTTGACCACTTAGCTCTTGGAAGAAGAAGCACTCAAGAGTTTGCAGTCAGAAACAGTGGTTTCCTGCAATGATTCACTGACGGAAAATGAGATCTCTGCAATATTTTGCCTCTCTTTGCATTTCTGGCTATACGTGAATGAACTTCAAATGCAAGACTATATCTTAAAATGAAAATACCATTTTTCAGTGTAAATTGGTAAATAATTTTATGTGCATATAAACAGAGAAAGGCTTATTACAGTCTCAGCCCAAGACCTTGGCTCTGGCTCCTGCTTAAATGGTGATTACTGTTGGGCTGACAGTTGGGTGATTAAATGAGGAACATCTGTGACTAAAGGTGCGAGATGGCTCAGGTTAATCTTGGATCTGGAGGCTCCCTGTCTGGGGTATGGCCGGTTTACATGATGCAGAGTTGAGGAATGAGAAGGAACCATCTTTATTGGATCAGAGCTGAATCATTCTGTTGATCCCTTCAAAAAAAGTTACACTCTTTTTAGTGGTGGCTGGCTCAAACAAGGGTAAGTCCTGGGATGATGCCATCAGAAAAAAATTGCCATTGTTTTTCTAAGAGACACAAGTCATTCAATTACTGAAAAGCTGTACTTAGAACACATTTTTGTTGTAGAGAGTTTGTCAGCATCCTCATGTTAAAATAGTCAAATGTGCTGCCGAGGCTGTGTCAGAGCCCTCATTCCTGATAGGAGTTAAAGCAATGGTGCTGAACGGTTTAAAACTCATTTCTCAAAGACCCACATTGTTTGTTTGCATTGGTCTGTTTTCAGGGTGTTAAAGCCACATGTCAGTGTTGTTAGGAACATTTTAAAGATGGCACCTTTGTTGCCTGCAGCATCTATGCCTGTATGAAGTTTAATTCTTGTGTCTTGCACTGTGAGCACCCTTTTGCCTGTTTTTAATGCGATGCAGGGTCGCTGGAGGCGGAGGGCAGCTCATTTGGGAGTGGCGCTGCATACCCGGGCAGCTGAGAGCTCTTTAGTGACTAAAGTGAAGCATTGATTCAGGCACCCACTTAACAAATTTCATTCACATCAATTGTAAGTGCTGAGGGATGAGTTGGGCAAGGGAGATGTACTTTACTCCGTGTCTGGACTTTTCCAGTTGATTTAAGCGTATTACAGCGCTTATATAACACTGCTATTGCAGTATCCCGGGAGGCATGGGCAGCAGATCGCATGCAGGAGGTTGCCTGATGAGAGAAATTCTGGCTTATGAGCCCTTGTGGGGCAGCCTTGCCCCCTACCCTCTTGAACTGATTTATTGTCAGCTCACAAGGCAGTACAAGCTACTTTTATTCTCTCGGGTTGTCTGATAGGACGCTAAGACTGTATTTAGTCACGGGGTATGATAAGCTCTATACGGCTTATCCATAGGTTACATAATGTGCCACAGACACAGGCTGGGGTCTCAGTTGGTCTTGGGCTGGCTGTCCCACTATTATCATGGCCTGTAGTCATCCATTTACTTAGAAAGGGCTCATCCATTTAATGTGGTCTTCTGTAAAAGAAGCTAAGGATAACTCTTATGAAGCCAAGGCATTTAGAATAGACTCTTTTTCCATTATGATTTTTTTTTATTTAAAAGGCTGCATACATGGAAAGTGAAAAGATCATGTAATGAAATATGTTGTTGTCAGTATTTTGTAATTTCTAAATTTTGATGTACCTCAGTGAGACCCAGATTTTGCCTGAAATGCTTCCGGTTGTTTTTGATTAAATACTAACTACTAATGATTTTTATTATAATTTTTAACTATTTAAAAACATCTTTGTTACTAAAATGTGACATGGTATTCAGTAATAAAGTCTCTTGAATTGTTGGATAGTTGACATAAAAATCATCATTGAAATTTAACCCTGACAGGATTTTTAAGCTAGGTTTTTTTATGCTTTATGAGCACTGCCTTTTGATGTTTAAAAAATCCATTTCATAAAAGCAAATTCCACTCAGGTGGTACTGCAGCTGTTTGTGAACTTTGTATCTCTTCTGCAGTTCATATATCTTATTTCCTTTATTAAGCACTGCTTTTTAAGGCAACTTCAGTATTTTCTTATAGTGATCAAATCCTGCTTAGAGGATTTTTGCTTAGTTAAAGAAATGAGAACAATAGGAATGGAAAGATTCATCCTGAGTGTTACTATACTGCTGGGATGCTGTTTAAAGACATTTTTCCAGCAAGAAGCTTGCATATGGAAACATTTTTCAATATAACTTTTTCTCCAATATACGTTGGATTATGATTTTATACCTTTTGATAAAATACTGTTTCTGAATATGTTTCTTGCAATTACAGCAATTTATGATGTAACACTATTGTAATGAAAATGAGGGGCAGGCTGTGGATGTGGTCTGTCTAGACTTCAGCAAAGCCTTTGACACTGACTCCCATATGATCCTCCTGGAAAAGCTGGTAGCCCATGGCTTGGACAGGGGCACTCTCTGCTGGATTAAGAGCTGGCTGGAGGGCCAGGCCCAGAGAGTGCTGGTGAACAGGGCTGCATCCAGCTGGTGGCCGGTCACCAGTGGTGTCCCCCAGGGGTCAGTGTTGGCCCAGTCCTGTTTAACATATCTCTGTTGATGATCTGGACGAGGGGATCTGGTGTACCCTTAGGAAAATCACAGGCACGAATTTGAGTGCAAGTGATGATCTGCTGGAGGGCAGGAAGGCTCTGCAGCGGGATCTGGACAGACTGGAGAGATGAGCCGAGACCCACAGATGAAGTTCAACAAGACCCAGTGCCCTGTCTTACACTTCTGCCACAACAACCTCAGGCAGCGCTACAGGCTGGGGAACGAGACCTGGAGTGCTGGTTGACAACAGCTAAACATGGCCCAGCAGTGTGCCCAGGTGGCCAAGAAGGCCAATGGCATCCTGGTTTGTATCAGAAATTGTGTGGCCAGCAGGACTAGGGAAGGGATTGTCCCCCTGTCCTTGGCACTGGTGAGGCCACCCCTCAAGTACTGTGTCCAGTTCTCGGCCACTCAATTCAAGAAGGACATTTTGGTGCTGGAGTGGGTCCAGAGAAGGGCAAGAAAGCTGGTGAAGGGTCTCGAGCACAAGTTCTAGGAGGCTCAGGGGTGACCTCATCACTCTCTACAACTACCTGAAAGAAGGTTGTAGCCAGGTGCGGGTTGGCCTCTTCTTCCAGGCAACTAGAGACAGTATTAGAGGAGATGGTCTTAAGCTGTGCCAGGGGAGGTTTAGGTTGCGCTGTTGAAAAGGGAGTCACCGTTCCTGGAGTTGTTTAAGGAAAGACTAGCATGGCACTTAGAACCATTGTCTAGGTGACATGGTGGAGTTCAGTCATAGGTTGGACTTGATGATCTCAGAGGTCTTTGCCAAACGAATTGATTCTGTGATAATAGGAGTATCAACCTGGACAATGTCCCTTTAAATGTGTGGGCCTTTGTCATTCCTTTTAGTCATTTCTCCTGCTTTCTAAACTACCAGAAAATGGTGCTTCAGAGACAGATCGCAATAACAGTGTGAATACTGAGAAAGATCAAAAAATCTGAGAATCTGCTACTGTAATATAACCAGTTAAGCAGTAGACAGCAAGTTACCAGGGTACAGCAAACATTTCTTTCTCCCAGGATTACTTCCATTGCAGTCATAAGAAATGATAGAGCAGTGGCTCTCCTGCAGCTGCTTATAGATGGTGAATAATGTTTCAAAAGCTTTCAGATTTTTTCATCATGTTTTGACAGATGAACTTTTGATAGCTGTAATACTAGTGAGCATTGGGAAAGTAAAACATTTAAATGGAAGTGGATTACTTATCTTTGAAGACGTACCTGTGAACTTTCAGTGGTGTGATTTTAAGTGCTTATTTGTATCATGAATATACTATTTTCTGTATGAAAGAAAATGTCCCTGTGTTGCAAAGGTTCTATTATGCAGATGCTGTTAAAAACGTGTTTCCAGGGAAGTGGCACTAGAACTGCAACATGAAAAATAAAAACTTGTGATAAAAATTATT
>VWZG01005630.1:6647-29360 GCA_013396735.1 Grallaria varia
AAATAAAATAAAATAAAATATAAAATACAATAAAATAAAAAATGAAATAAAATATAAAATAAAGTAAAATAACATTTTAATTTAAAGTGAAATAAAGTGAAATAAAATAAAATAAAATAAAAAATAAAATAAAATAAAATAAAGCAAAGCACCGGTCTAGGGGTGTCTCTGCCCGGCTCCAAGGTTCTCCAGCGGCTGCCCCGCGCACTTCAAAGCCTGTCCGTGCGGCGGCGGGGCTGGGTTGAATTAGGAGCTCCCGAGCTCCTGGAGCTCGTTAGGGCCGCGCTCCTTATCTCCGCTGCGCTCCCGCCGTCTGATCCCGGCCCGACGCGGCGCGGCGCGGGATGGGCGCGATAACAAGGTGCTGCCTCGCAGGCACCGAACGTCCCGGGGCCAGGGAAGAGAAGGGGGGGCAAAAAATGGGATATATGACCCATGGGCTGCGCTTTGGGACTCTCGGGGGGACGGTAAATCCCAGACTTCAAAGCCTCGTTTTCCATCGGAATCGATGGAGGGATTCGAGCCGGGGCGGGTGGAGGGGGGAAAAATGGTTTTCAAAGGAGCTGGTTGGGATTTAAGGAGCTCGCCTGAGAATGGATTGTGGTGCCCCCGAGTTGGAGGGAGATGAAAAAAAGGCTCCTCGGCTAAGTTATGGACTGAAGGTGTGCACGTGGAGCTCCAGCAGCCCCCAACTTCCCAAAAACTCCTAAAAAAAGGGCTGCCAGCGGCTCCAGAGGGTGTTCCCCAAACAGCTGCGCCCTCCGAGCAAAGACACCGGGAATGGCCAGCAAAGGCAGTTTTCCAGGAGTCTGGGAAGTCACTTAATATTCAATGTCACTCCGTCCCTGGCTCCGGGTTCTCTGTCCCCAGGCTCGGGGAACGCTGGGATAACCAGAACTTCCACCTTGGAGCAAAGTGCTGCCCTCTGGGAATAAACCAGTGACACGAATGGCAGTGATTGGATGGGTTTTAGACTGGGAATAACCTTGGAAGGCTTTTTAACAGCAGGATAAAGAGGGACCCTTGGAAGGCTTTTTAACGGCAGGAAAAAGAGGGAAAAGAGCTCTTTTTGCTCAGGGTAACGAAATATAAAGATATGTTATTTAGGCCAGGGAAGAGTGTTCCTGGATTTAATGCTATTCCAGGAAGGCGATATTCCAGAAATTCACATCCCTTGTCTTGGCAAGTGTGTGTCTCCCTGAATTTAGGTGGGAGAGTCACCAGGTCACCAAATCTGGTCTGAGCACAGAAAACCACTCCAGAGTGTCTGAAAAATGCCACTTGGAGAGGCTGGGACAGGAAAGACCCTAAGAAAAATCATGGAATGCTTTGGGTGGGAAGAGATTTTAAAGAGCATCTCATCCCACTCCTTGCTATGGGCAGGGACTCCTCCCACCAGCCCAGGTTGCTCCAAACTGGCCTTGGACACTTCCAGGGATCCAGGGGCAGCCACAGCTTCTCTGGGCCAGGAATTCCTTCCCAATATCCCACCTAAACCTTTCTTGATCCCCAGCCAAACAGTTTCACGCCCTGTTCCCTTTGGAGCCGCAGGTGATGCCATTTTTGGGGCACCAGAGGTGATGCCTCAACCCCCGGAGTTCCAACTCGGGCTGATCCTTTAAAAGCCCATTCCAGGTTCCCCATCCCCAACTCAGGCTGATCCTTTAAAAGCCTATTCCAGGTTCCCCATCCCCATCCAGGGTTGGATACTCCCCTTAAAGTGGTCAAAACGTTTTTAGCCAGAGCCAGAGGGGCTGATTCCCATCAGGGAACATTTTATATCCCTGGATCGCTCCCTGCTGAGCAGCAAACTTGTCAATCCCTCGATGCCACAGCCAGAAATATCCCATTTATTTAATTCCACTGGAATTCCATCGCGGCGCTCGGAAAGTGACGGTGACCACACGGATTGGAATCCAAACCAGGAAAACCCAGCCCAGGGAGGGGAAAGAAACCCAGGGCAGGTGAGAAGAGGAACAACCCACGTTACCTGAAAGCCGTCAAATATTCCGTGTCTCCCATGGGCGGGTCGAGGCCCCCGGTAAATGCCATGTTAACGTTGAAACCAACTCCTGCTCCAGTGCCAACCTGGGAAAGGGAAAAGGGGCTTTTGGAGACACACCCATGGGAGTGGCAAGTTCTGCCCACGCATCCCTGCCCTGCTCTTCCCACTGAATACGGATCTGGAGTCCACAGCAAGGTGAATTCTCTCCTCGTGCCCAAAATGAGAGGGAAAATAAAGCTCCTCTCCATGCCCTGATCCCTATGGAAGCTGAGGAGCAGTGGAATTTGCTGCTCTCCCAAAAAACACCTCCCCATCCGCTGCATCCCTGTTTTCAGGAACGCAGAAATTCCCCCGAACTCAGCTGCATCCAGAAGCAGGTCTTCTGTCTCATTACAGTTGCAACCGGTGGGAAAAAAGCCCCTACTTTAATCAGAGTGAGCTCGCCCTCTGCTGGGGAAAAAGAGGATGCACTGGGAAGAGAGAAGAGGGAGATGGGAGGAGATGGGAGATGGGAGAAGGAAGGGAGAAGGGAGAAGGGAGATGGGAGATGGAAGAAGGGAGATGGGAGAAGGGAGATGGGAGGAGATGGGAGATGGGAGGAGATGGGAGAAGGGAGATGGGAGATGGGATAAGGGAGATGGGAGATGGGAGATGGGAGATGGGAGAAGGAAGGGAGAAGGGAGATGGGAGAAGGAAGGGAGAAGGGAGATGGGAGATGGGAGAAGGAAGGGAGAAGGGAGATGGGAGAAGGAAGGGAGAAGGGAGATGGGAGAAGGGAGAAGGGAGCAAATCCCCTCCCTGCACGTCCCCATCTGCCCCGATTGCAGCGACCTGGGACAGGGGGACATCACAAAATAACCCAGAGGGTTCCAGCAAAGGAGGTCTCTGCATATGAACAAAAATAAACACTAAAAATCGAAAATCAATGCTTTGAAAATGAATCCAAAGTTATCCAGTGCAAGTTATCCAGACAAGGAATTCAGGGTGATTTATTTATTTATCCGTCGAGGCCTTTAACTGAATTTCTTTTGTATCCTTTGTTTCATTCAGTGTAGAATGACACATTTAAAAATGACTCTGAATGGTTAAACAGAGCGGATGGTTCAATGTTTCCTTGCAAATCCAGGTATTTTGTAGGATCACTGGATTAATGGTGCAAAGGGCTGTTCATTCCCAAAAAAACCAGAGGGATGGAGCAGCATCACATCCCATTCCAGTTTCTTTAGAGGCTGAGGTGGAAACATGGATGTTCCCGACTGAGAAAAGGTAAAACTGGCAAGGCAAGAAGTTTTAGGTGCCACCTGGAACGTCTCAGAGCATTCCATAAAGATTCCCTTTGAGGAATCCTTCTGGAGGACCCTCAAGTTGGGGGTCAGGCTCTGCTCCCGAGGGACAGGACCAGAGGAAAGGAGGTGTTTAGATTGGATAGGATGGAAAATGTCTTCCTTGAAAGGGTGGCCAGGCTTTGGAAGGGGCTCCCAGGGCAGGGGTGGAATCCCCATCCCTGGAAGTGTCCAAAGGGTGTGTGGATGTGACACCTGGGCAATGGTGGGACCTGGTCACCTTGGAGGCCTTTTCCAACCTTACCAACCCTTCCGTGAAGGGGAAAACCTGAAAAGGACACAGAGTGCTGGGACAGCTCCCAACCTCTGGAACAGGTTGCTCTTTAAGAGTTGCAGAACTTAATTACTCATTAATTAACTCCTTAATGACTCATTTTGCACCCCAGCTCCGGAGCAGGACACAAAGCCCACGGTTGGCAGGACTTGGACGGGAAGGCCCTGGACACACCAGCCCCGGGGATGTGTTCCCAAAGGAGCCCTCCCGAGGTGGCCGGAGCTTCTCTTGGTGCCTCCTGGGATTTTGGGAGCGCCCATCCCTGCTCTCACCTCGTCGGGAGCGCCGCTGCCCGGGAAGAAATTCCCGTCGTCGTAGCGGTGTAGGGAGATGTAAAGAACGTTGGGATCGTTGTAGAAGGCCTGCTGAGTGCCATTCCCGTGGTGGACATCCTGAGGGACACCAAAAAAGCGGGATTAGAGGCGTCGCTTTGGGATGGCGAGGGGTCTTTGCGGCTGGGATGAGCTCCCGGCGCTTCCCTGGTGTGGAAATGGGAATAACCTGCCCCGCACGCCTGGGCTCAGGTTCCTTCTTTAAGGAGGACCACAATTCCAGGTGTCCCTGGAACCTGAGCCAGGACTCTTCTCCTTGGATGGAGAGAAGTGGATTCTCGGGAGGGATGCAGAGACCTCGTTTTCTGCCCCAAACGGCTCTGTGGGGTGAGCCCCCATCGGACCCAACGAGGTTGAGCCATCCCCAGATCCCCCTCCAGGGCCTGCAGGAACAGCCTGGACCTGGGCAGGGCTTCCAAATTGCCCTTCCTGCCAGGAAAAACAGGAGGGAAGCGAGGAAAAGGATGTCCTTTCAGATGACAAATCAATCCACAGGGCAATATAATCCAAACTGATGTCCAGCCACCTAAAGTCCATCAAACCCCGTAAAAATCCCGACGTTGGCACAGCCAAACCCCCCAGAAGGTCTTCCTAAGCCCCACCCAGAGGCAGGACACAGGGAGCATCCAAGGAATGCCTGTTCTTCCCAGGAACCCGGTGTCTGCACCTTGAAAAGAAAACTGGGATGGAGCAGAGCAGGCAGGGAAAAAAAAACCTCCAGGAATCAAAACCCAACCCTTGAGATCGTGGTTTGGGCTCGTTCTGGGAAGAACAACTCCACTCCAATTTTATTTGGGAAACTGCGGGTTCTTTGAGAGTTTGATCTTCGATTAAAATGTTCCAAATCGCTTGAAACCCCCAAAATCTGAGCTGGCAACAGGCAACACGTGACTTTCAAACCCAGAAACCTCCCCCCACCCCAATCCAGAGCAACTCCCAGCTGGTGTCCCCGAGGGAAAGGAGAGGATTCGCTCACCCAGTCCACGATGAGGATTTTGCTGACGTTGAGCCTCTGCTGGAGCAGCTTGGCCGCGATGGCCACCGAGTTGAAGTAACAGAAACCCCTGGAGGGGGACACAAGAGGGAAGGGCAGGGGTCAGCCAGAGCTTTCCTTGGGCATCCATCCCCGGCTGGAATGCGGGAGGAAGGAATTTCTCCTGCTCTCCCCCTTCTCTCCCACCTTGGAAACACGGAATGGTTTGGGTTGGAAGGGACCTTAAAGCTCGTGTCGTTCCAACGCCCTGCCAGGGGCAGGGACAACTCCCACGGGATCCATTTCCCACTGGAAGGTGCCCATGTGCTGAATTCCAGCAGCAGGCATCCTGCCACCTCCAGGGAAACAGGGAATGCCCCACATTGGCCCAAACCCACTGCAAGGAGAGCCTGGAATGCTGATCCTTGCTAGAAGACACCCAGGAGGGTCTTACCCTCTTCCGGAGAGCTGGATTTAACACAGCTCCCCTCTCCCTAAATGGGAATTCTGGAGGGATAACCCAACAGAATTCCTTCTGAACTTTCAGCTGTGGATCCAACAAGCCCTGAAGGAAGTCCACAATCCCACCACTCTGACGTACATGGGCGTGCTCTCCTCTGCGTGGTGACCCGGCGGCCGGACAACGGCAAATCCGTTCTATATGGGAAAGATGGGAAAGGGAAGAGGTCAGAGAGGAAAAGAGGGATGCAGAGGGTGCACCAAACTCAATGTACTCATAAAAATGGGAAAGGGAAAAATTCAGAGAGGAAAAGAGGGATGCAGAGGGTGCACCACAACCACTGTACTCATAAAAATGGGAAAGGGAAGCGGTCATAGAGGAAAAGAGGGATGCAGAGGGTGCACCACATCCAATGTACTCATAAAAATAGGAAAGGGAGGAAGTCAGGGAGGAAAAGAGGGATGCAGAGTGTGCAGCAAATCCTCCAATGTACTCATAAAAATGGGAAAGGGAAGAGGTCAGAGAGGCAGAGATGGATGCAGAGGGTGCACCAAATCCATTTTATTCCTAAAAACTGGGAAAGGGAAGAGGTCACAAAAGGCACGGATGGATGCAGAGGTTGCAGCCAGAAGCCCCAACTCCACTTTGGAGCTCTGGAGTTGCTCCGGAGGGTTCCCTCCGGAGCCCCCGGCGGTGGGTGATGTCCCCCCATTCTGGAAGGAGGACAGGGGTGGGTGATGTCCCACGTTCTGGAAAGAGAACAGGAGTGGATGATGTCCCCCCTCATTCTGGAAGGAGGACAGGGATGGGTGATGTCCCCCCGTTCTGGAAGGAGGACAGGGGTGGGTGATGTCCCCTCGTTCTGGAAGGAGGACAGGGGTCCTGGGGCTGTGGTGACACCAACCTTCAGCTCCCCCGTGGCCACCTTGAAGACCAGCTCGATGACACAGCCCACGGCCAGGCGCGCCGCCCCCGACGAGTGCACCTCGTTCCAGATGGTGTCACTGTCCACCTGGGGACATACGGGGGCATGTGAGGGGCTGGCAGGGGACACATGGAGGGGACACGTGAGGGGCTGTGAAGGGACACAGGGAGGGGACACAGGGGGACAGGTGAGGGGCTGGGAGGGCACTGCTCACATGGACAATGGGAAAGGCTGCCAGCTGAAAGGGGGGTTAGGAGGGATATTGGGAAGGGATTCCTGGCTGGGAGGGTGGGCAGGCCCTGGCCCAGGGTGCTCAGAGAAGCTGTGGCTGCCCCTGGATCCCTGGGAGTGCCCAAGGCCAGGCTGGAGCCACCTGGGACAGTGGAAGGTGTCCCTGCCCATGGCAGGAGGTGGGAATGGATGGGCTTTAAGGTCCCTCCCAACCCAATGAATCTCAGGATTCTGCACCCACAGTATCAGGGCTTCTCTTCAATTGCTGCAGGAAACTCAGCCCAGATGAAATCAAAAGGTTTAGGAAACCATCCAATGATGCCAGAAAGAAGGAAAGGGAAAAGGAAAGAAAAAGGAAAATTAAGAGAAAAAGAAAAGGGAAAGGAAAAGGGAAAAGGAAAAGGGGAGAGGAAAAGGGGAAGGGGAAAAGGGGAAGGGGAAAAGGAAAGGGGAGGGGGAAAAGGAAAGAGGAAGGGGAAGTGGAAAAAGGAAAGGAAAAAGGAAAGGGGAAGGGGAAAAGGAAAGAGGAAGGGGAAGTGGAAAAAGGAAAGGAAAAAGGAAAATGAAGAGGAAAGGGAAAGGGAAGAGGAAAGAAGAGCCGGGGCACAGGATCCCTGGTGTGTTTTCAGGGAAGGTTTCCAGCAGCATCCACCCCACGGATCCTTTGGAAACCACAGTGAGGCACTTGGAGAACATCCCAAATCCCTGTGTGCTCCTCTGGGAAAAGCCCTCCAGGGAGCCCTCCAGGGAACACTTGTGGCACCAGGACCCTGTCAGGACAGCTCCAGGAATCCTGAATGGGGAATGGATGGGATGGGGAATGGATGGGATGGGATCTGCCACATAGGACAGCTCCAGGAATCCTGGATGGGATGGGATCTGACACAGAGGACAACTCCAGGAATCCTGGATCAGGGTTTGCTGTCAAAGTGGCTGAAATCCCATGAAAAAAATCCATAAATATTTAATATTTCAGGGGCTGCAGAGACAACCAAGCAGCGAGCGGAGCCACAGGCACTGCCTTTGGTGAGAGCACATCCCAAATCCCGGCGCTGCTTTGGGATTCGAAGCCAGGCGCCTCGTTCCCATTCAGCCTTTGTTTGCAAAGGAGGATTTATTCCTGTTTTCGCTTGGAATGGTGCCGGACCACAGGGCAGAGCCAACCCCAGCCTTTCAGAGCCAGCCCAAGCCTTTCAGAGCCAACCCCAGCCTTTCAGAGCCAACCTGAGCCTTTCAAGCCGCAGCCAAAAAACTTGCCATGAATTAGGAGGCTGCAGTGTATTTACCATCCCAAATCAAACCTCTCCATGTGATTATTCCCTTCTTTTTTTTTTTTTCCTTTCCCCTTTCTTCCTGACGGGATAATTTTCAAAGGCTCAGGAAGAAAACAATTTGGTTTCATTTCCATAACAGAATCCAGACCTGGAAAGCTCAAGCTCACGAGCCCCAGTTATGCAGCAGAACCACCCCTGGGAATTTTCAAACACAATAATGCCTTTGGTTGTCTCTTCCCATTCTTTTCCCTTCCTGTTCTCCCTGATTTTCTCTCCCGTCGCCCTCGGTGGAAACTTGGGAGCAGAAAGTTTGACTTGAAAAGGAAAATTCTTAAGTTTCAAAGGGGAAAACAAGAAAACCTTCAAAACAAGGTATTTAGGGTTTGGGTTTTTCGGCTTTACAGGGAACAAACAACAACCAAAAGTCTTATTATATGGAAATGTGACAGCTGAGAGGCAAGTTGTCTTTTCCAGGAGGGATGGGAGGGTGTTTGAGTCCCCTCCTTCCCAATCCATGGGGATTATCCTGGAGCTGGGGGGGACAAAAGATGCCCAACACTGAAGACAAACCCCTGGTGCAGCCAACACCCAACACCCAACACCCAACACCCTCGTGCCGCACCATTTCAATTCAAGGACAGACCTCCCTCTTCCAGAAGCTTCCCCAACACCGCCCTTGGATATCGGTGCCCTATTCCCACATTTTCCACCTGCCATGGAGGCACCTTGGAAGCTCCCAAGGGCTGAAGGTGAAACACCCACACGGCACAAACATTCCCAGCTTCCCGTGGTGAAGGCGCCTCTGGATGCAAGGGCAGCGATCCCAAAACATCCCTGCCTGGGGAAGGAGGTTCTTCCCTCCCAAAAACCTGGAGCTCAGGGAAGCCCCAGAATGTCCCACACTCTCCAGAATAGCTGGAAAATGATCCCGCTGATGGGAAGGAAGGCACGTGAGGCTCCCCCAGCCCCCCGTGCAGGGGCAGCAGCTGGTTGCAATTTCCCCCCCACCACCTTCGCTTTGGAATGTTTCTTTTTTGGGAGAAGGACCCGGGAATGTTCTTTCCACGTCAAAGGGAGTCACTCACCCCGACACCGCCGCAGGGCAGCCGGACGAACATCGACGTTAGAGAACCTGCGGGGACACCAAAGGGAGAGGCATCAGGCCCGAGGTCAGCGGATTTGGGGACAATTGATGGCAGTGACAACATCACAGGCTGGGGGGTCCTGTCCAGTTGCTTGCACAGCGCCTTTGGGTGCACCCAAAAGCCTCCCCCAGGAGGAAAAGCCTGCCAGAAATGCCTCCTTTTTGGGCACTGCCTGACAATTCCGGCTGGAAAGGGTCGAGGTGCCACCACCAACCCGCCGAGATGGACACTCTGACCCCTTTTGGCCGGAGGAGGACAGGAAATCAGGGAACTATCCTGATGATCACCCATCTCCATGGCTTTGGAGAGCAGGGGAGTCCTCGAGGAGGGAGAGGGAAAACAAAGCAGTGGCGAGCAAAGAGAAAACACGTGGTTTGTTCAGCTGGGAGAGCAACAGCAACAGGAAGAACTGGAGAAAAACGGAGGGAAAAAAAGGATCTACGGGGCTGATTTTGGATCTGTAGGAAATGGGACATCACGTCCCGGGCTTGTGTGTGAGCAAATTATCCCCCATCCAAAAACCTGACGGGGTTTGGAGCATCCTGGAATAGAGGGAGGTGTCCCTGTCCGTGGCAGGGGTGGGATCAGATGGGCTTTGAGGTCCCTCCCAACCCAAACCATCCCGGGATGTTGTGACCGGAGGAGGAGTTCGTGCATCTGGATTAAGCTCCAAGGGAGATGCCCCCCTTGATTGGATCCACGTGGAAGTTCTTCCATCATCCTGCCTCGGCCCTCCTGTCCCATCTTTCACTGCTAATCCACCCATTAGTTGGACATTTATCTTCCTGACAACAATTTCGGAGCGCTCCCCACAAAGGAAAACCAGCTTTGTTTGCCAAAGTCTTGACTTGGCCAACAGCTCCCAAGTCCTTCCCCCGGCAAAGGAGAGATGGATTCCCACTTTGTATCCTGGGCTGGGCAAGGCGGAATGGCTTGAAACTGGAAGGCAGTGGGTTAGGTGGGATACTGGGAAGGAATTCCTGGTTGGGAGGGTCCTGGCACAGTTTTCCCAGAGAAGCTGTGGCTGCCCATGGATCCCTGGAAGTGTCCAAGGCCAGGTTGGAGCAACCCGGGACAGAGGGAGGTGTCCCTGCCTGTGGCATGGGGTGGCACTGGATGAGCTTTGAGGTCCCTCCCCAACCCAAACCATCCCGGACTCCACAATTCCACGGAGGCACAAGGAACACCCCACATTTCCAAGCCCAATTTCCCGAGCTCCTCCCTCTGGCTGAGGTTTCTCCTGCTTTTTCCTTCCTCCCAGACACACCAAAGGCAAAGAGTTTGCCCGGAGGGATCCCCAGGACACCGAGCCTTTGAAACCCCAGCAGGAGAGGAGATGGCTGAGGGAGGGTCACCTCCACGCTCCCAGGTTTTCCCTGTTATCCCTGCCCAGGTCCAGCCCTGTGGGATCCAACAAGGACAGAAAGAAGCCACTGGCAGCAAGTGGGTTTAGGAAAGCAGGTTTGAGCTCAGCTAAGAGCTGCTGAAAGCCCTTCCTACTGGAGATCCTTGGGGACCTTCTGCAGGTCTTGAACCACTCGGTCTCCTTTGCATCCAAACAAGGCAGTTTTGTTCTGGAATTCTCTCGGGGGTTTGGATGATGTCCCTTCACTCCAGGGATAAATTTGATCTCTCCAGACACTTTAAAATGAGGGATTGAAGCCATGGGGGACACTGAGCAGGACTCCAGGAGAACTTAAAGGCAGAGCAAGAGTTGCTCCTCCCTCGGGTTCTCCAAAGAATGGCTCAGTAATTTGGGGTGTCCCCAAAGCCAAAACTATCCAAATAAACCGACAGAGATCCTGCCAAGAGGCCCAGAGTGGGAAAAGCATCTCCAGGGGATCCTCTTGGAGCTCCCAGGGAAGATCTACACCCTGTTCCTTTGGACTGACGGTTTTCCACCCCCAGGGATGTGACACCAGAAATTCTTCAAAGTTTACACATTACTTGAGCCATCACCGAGTTGAAGGCTCTGCCTTCGGGCCCTCCAGCTTTAAAGAGGTGGGAAATGAGCTACAAACGCAGTGCTAATTGCCCACTTAATCAACTGCTTAATGCCTTCCCTCTCCGGGGATCCCCTGGACACACTGAGTGGCAAAACCCCTCCAGCTCCTTCGCGGTGACATCCCGCAGGTCACAGAGTTAATCCTCTTTTTATATCATCCAAAGCCAGGCTAATCCCAAAAGAAACTTTCTCAAGGTCCAGGCCCCAGGAGTTTTTTCCCTTCGGTCTTTCCTTCGCTGATCCCCACTGGAGAAGTTTCCCAAAGTGCCTCTCCTGCTGCAAACAGTCCCCAGGGAAAGGGAGGTGGTGAGGTGCTAAAATCCACCTGGCTCGGTGCCCCCAACATCCATCCCTTGGGATTTTTTTTCCTGGGAAAACATCTCCATTTCCCAAGGGGCAGAGTTTCGGGGAGATCCAGACCCCAGCGACAGGGATAAACAAACCCACCCCAAATTAAACGAACCCAAAACTCGAAAGCTCCACATCCCTCTTCCAGAGGATCCATGTCAGCCTCCCAGCTCTTCCTTGGTGTCTCTGCAGCTCGTTGGGGCTGCACATCCAGACCCTTGGGAAGCTCATCCAGCACCTCCCCAGCCACAGAAAACTTCCCAACGCCCAGGATAAAATAAACTGAGCTCTCTTTGCTCCTTGGGAAAACCTCCTCTTAAGCTCTGGAGACATCAAAGAGGGGACGTTTGAGCTGTTCAGGGATCTACCTGAAGACAGGGAGATGCATCCCACCCATGGAGGTGGTGGTGGGAACAATCCTCCTGGGATCTACCTGAAGACAGGGAGATGCATCCCACCCAGGGAGGTGGGAACAATCCTCCTGGGATCTACCTGAAGACAGGGAGATGCATCCCACCCATGGAGGTGGTGGGAACAACCCTCTTGGGATCTACCTGAAGACAGGGAGATGCATCCCACCCATGGAGGTGGTGGGAACAAGCCTCTTGGGATCTACCTGAAGACAGGGAGATGCATCCCACCCATGGAGGTGGGAACAATCCTCCTGGGAACTGCCCAGGGCTAAGGATGGAGGGAGCCCCACCACCTTCCCCCTCGGGGCTGCCGAATCCAGGATGGGGGGTCAGGGAGGGGGATTTTGCCCAGGGAATGATACCGAGGAGCTTCTTGCTGTCCAGTTTCTGCCTGTTGAGGGGGTTTGTGCCGTAGAGCAGCGTGTGGGCCTCCGAGTGAACCGTCTGCAGCTCTTCCAGGGTGGCCTTCCTGCCTCGGATGCACTGCGGGAGGAAGGCAAAGGCACAGGGAGTCACCGGGGGCCGCTCAGCTCTCCCCAAGGTGCTTCTCTTCCCCCTTAGCAAATCTGAATGAGAGACAATGAGGGCGGGCGAGGGGAATGCAGGCCATGGCAATGCTGCCACCATGTGGAGCTGCCACCCCACGGCTCGGGAATATTCCCAAAATCAAACTTGGCACTCTGGGATCCAGTGCCCTCAGATGCTCAGGAGCTGATGGACACACACACAGAGCCCAAGTTATCATCACTGTCACCTAGAACTAACAGCTACTAATTAATCTTTATTATCAACCAATATTTTCTGTCTTTAACACCTAAATTCGCTCTTCCATCCCATCCCATCAAGCCAATTTAACCCCTGAGGACGGGACGGTGACATCCCCCCAACCTCATTTTTTTTGTACAGTGCCTTCCCTACAGCCTGAGAATGTCTTCTTGAAGAATATTAAACATGCTATTAAACCACAGAAATACCAGACTTGGAGAGAAATGCCAAACTTGGAGAGAAATACCAAAGTTGCACAGAAATACCAAAGTTGCACAGAAATACCAAAGTTGCACAGAAATACCAAAGTTGCACAGAAATACCAAGCTTGGAGAGAAATACCAAATTTGTAAGGAAATGTCAGACTTGGGGAGAAATGCCAAACCTGGGGAGAAATACCAAACTTGTATAGAAATACCAAACTTGTAAGGAAATACTAAACTTGGAAAGAAATACCAAAATTGGAGAGAAATGCCAAACTTGAACAGAAATCCTAAACCTGTATGGAAATACTAAATTTGGAGAGAAATACCAAACTTGTAAGGAAATACCAAACTTGGAGAGAAATGCCAGACTTGGAGAGAAATGCCAAACTTGCATGGAAATATCAAATGTGTAGAGAAATACCAAACTTGTAGGGAAATACCAAACTTGTAGGGAAATACCAAACTTGTAGGGAAATACCAAACTTGTAGGGAAATACCAAACTTGTAGGGAAATACCAAACTTCCTCCTACACAGCTTTTGCTGGAATGGTTGGAGGGATAAAAGAATTGTGTGGTTACGACACATGGTGCCCCTTGGCACAGCAACAATAATAAAAATGACAATAATGACAATAATGACGATGACGAGAAGCCTTCGGCGGAGGTTTGGCGCGCCGTCCTTACCTCGCACTTGCCGCGCAGCCCCGTCTCCTGGAGCCTGGACCAGATGCTCTGGATCCTGCCGGCGTGCTCCGGGTGGCTGTTGGTGTTGCCACAGGTACACTGGTGCTTCAGCATCAGCGTGTCGTACACCAGCCCTGCGACAGAGGGCCCACAATTGCTCTCAGCTCCAAAAAAAAACCGGGCAGAATTTGACATTTGTGGGGAAAAAAAGGCACAGTTTGGAGTTTGGGATCAAGGGAATGGCTCTGGGGGTTGGTCTCGGAGCCACGGAGCTCCAAGCACTGGAAATCTTTTGAGACAACACCATCCCTTTCCTCTGGAAATCCTCGGTGGGTATGGAAAAGGGGGGTATGGAAAAGGAGGGTATGGAAAAAGGGAGTATGGAAAAGGGGGGTATGGAAAAGGAGGGTATGGAAAAGAATTCCAGAATGGTCTGGGTTGGGAGGGGACCTCTAAGATCATCCAGTTCCACCCCCTGGATCAGAGAATTCCAGAATGCTTTGAGTTGGAGGGGACTTTTAATATGATCCAGTTCCACTCCCTGGATCACATAATTCCAAAATGGTTGGGGTTGGGAGGGGACCTTTTGGATCACAGAATTCCAGAATGGTTTGGGTTGGGAGGGGACCTTTTGGATCACAGAATTCCAGAATGGTTTGGGTTGGGAGGGGACCTTTTGGATCACAGAATTCCAGAAAGGTTTGGGTTGGGAGGGGACCTTTTGGATCACAGAATTCCAGAAAGGTCTGGGTTGGGAGGGGACCTTTTGGATCACAGAATTCCAGAATGGTTTGGGTTGGGAGGGGACCTTTTGGATCACAGAATTCCAGAATGGTTTGGGTTGGGAGGGGACCTTTTGGATCACAGAATTCCAGAAAGGTTTGGGTTGGGAGGGGACCTTTTGGATCACAGAATTCCAGAAAGGTCTGGGTTGGGAGGGGACCTTTTGGATCACAGAATTCCAGAATGGTTTGGGTTGGGAGGGGACCTTTTGGATCACAGAATTCCAGAATGGTTTGGGTTGGGAGGGGACCTTTTGGATCACAGAATTCCAGAAAGGTTTGGGTTGGGAGGGGACCTTTTGGATCACAGAATTCCAGAAAGGTCTGGGTTGGGAGGGGACCTTTTGGATCACAGAATTCCAGAATGGTTTGGGTTGGGAGGGGACCTTTTGGATCACAGAATTCCAGAAAGGTCTGGGTTGGGAGGGGACTTTTTGGATCACATAATTCCAGAATGGTTTGGGTTGGGAGGGGACCTTTAAGATCAGCCAGTTCCACTCCCTGGATCACAGAATTCCAGAATGCTTTGGGTTGGAGGGGACTTTTAAGATCCCCCTCCCCCTGCCATGGGCAGGGATGCCTCCCACCAGCCCAGGTTGCTCCAAGCCCCGTCCAACCTGGCCATGGACACTTCCAGGGATCCAAGGGCAGCCACAGCTTCTCTGGGCACCCTGTGCCAGGGCCTGCCCACCCTCCCAGCCAGGAATCCCTTCCCGATATCCCACCTATCCCTGCTCTCAGTGCAAAACCATTCCCTCTTGCCCTACCACTCTGTGCCCCCATAAAATAAAGCCCAACCTGAGGCCAGCCCTGCCCAGAGCCCACCCAGCCCCCCGAAAGCCTCACCTGTGGTGAACCTTGGCTTGGTGGGGGGCTCCTGCACGGACATGGGGAAGGTGGCCGAGGCTGGTGACGACTGTGCCCGCGACAGGGGCCGGTGGCCCCCGAAGGACACGGGCATTCCGGCCGCCTCCAGCGACGCCTGGTAGTTCCTCAGCTGGTGAATGCGTTGCTGCTCCAGGAGGAGGGCTTGCTGTGGGGAGGAGAAGTGGGGAATTGTTGGGAAGTGCCTTCCTGAAAGGGGTTTTTTAAGGACCTTTAAGGTATTCAGGCATGGACTCCTTTCTGCTCCATACAGCAAATGGAGATGGGCACGTTTGTAGAGCCAAGGCAGGCAAGGAGAGCACGTGGAGCCCCAGGCCTGGGGCACAGCAGAGGGTCACAGCTCCATCCTGCCCCAAGACTGGCCTCATCTTCTTCCCCCAGGATTGGCCTCACCTTCCTCCTCTGGGACTGGCCTCATCTTCCTGCCCCAAGGACTGGTCTCATCTTCTCCCCAAGGACTGGCCTCACCTTCCTCCCCCAGGATTGGCCTCATCTTCTCCACAAGGACTGGCCTCATCTCCCTCCACAAGGCCTGGCCTCACCTTCCTCCACAAGGACTGGCCTCATCTTCCTCCCCTGGGACTGTCCTCATCTTCCTCCCCTGGGACTGTCCTCATCTTCCTCCCCCAGGACTTGGCCTCCTCTTCCTCCCCCAGGACTTGGCCTCCTCTTCCTCCCCCAGGACTTGGCCTCCTCCTCTTCCCACCCCACTGCACTGGGGTGTTTCAGGGTGCAATGCTCCGGACTGTGGAGTGAATCCAACCAGACCAGATTCCCAGCTGGAGTGGGAGCTTCCCACCAAGCTGGCTCTGGGCACAGGATGGAGCTGTCCCTGCCTGCCATGCTCCAACCCATCTCCTCCAGTTACTCCCTCTCTCTTAGAGGCAAATGATTGCAGAGAAGATCCTGCGTTAGAGGCTCCTCAGGGGTGACCATGGATTCGGGATCAAGGCTGCACTTCCAGGGGAATGGGATCACTGTGGTCCAGCAGCAGCAGCAGCAGGGAATCCCAGAATCCCAGGATAAACCCCCTGCTGGCAGGGCTCCACTTCTGCTGAAAGCAGCTCAGAGATGTTGAGATAAGCTTTGTCTCCCCAAAGAACCAACACAGGAGGGATTCTGTGGCTGTGAACGTGCTGCGTGTTGTGTAGCTGATCCAGACTCTGCTCCTGGGATGTGTGAGACCACTCCAGGGAAGGAACCACCTGATCTTCCCTCGGGTTTCTTTACACAGCCACGAGCTGCTTCCCCCTTAGAGCAGCATGAGGTGACACTTAAGACTCAACCCAACCCAAGACTCAATCCATTCCAATCCAAGACCCAACCCAATCCAGGACCCAAACCAATCCAGGATGCACCCCACCCCAATTCAAGACCTAACCCATCCCAATCCAAGACCTAATCCACCCCAATCCAAGACCCAACCCCAGACCTAACCCAACTCAGCCCAAGACCCAACCCATCCCAGTCCAGAACCCAACCCAACACCAAATCCAACCCCAGACCTAACCCAACTCAGCCCAAGACCCAACCCATCCCAGTCCAGAACCCAACCCAACACCAAATCCAACCCCAGACCTAACCCAACTCAGCCCAAGACCCAACCCATCCCAATCCAGGACCCAACCCAATCCAACCCTACCAAGACCCAAGCGCCGAAGCAGCGTTCCGGGAGCTCACCTGGCGGAAGAGCAGCTCCTGCTCCGCCTGCCTCTGCCCGGGCTCCAGCTCCTGCTGGGGCTCTGCCTCCTCCTCGTCGCTCTCGATGGGCTCCTGCTTCACCTGCACCACGCTGGCCAGCGCCGTGCTGTCCTTCTGGGCCGCGGCGCGGTCGCCGTAGGGCTCCTCCAGCAGCGCCTGGTGCTCCCGCAGCTCCTCCTCCGTCTCCTCGGGGTGGCTCTCGTGCTGCCGGGCCGGCTCGTTGGGCTTGGGGATAATCTGAGGACACACGAGGCAGGGAATGCACCACAACCTGTGCCAGGGGATGGTGGCTCCGTTCTCCGGGCTCGTTGGGAATTACGGAGGAGCAGATGGGAACTACTGAGGAGCGGTTGGGAATTACGGCCTTTGTCTTATGAAACAAGAGCTCCAGGGGGAGGTTGGGGTGACCTTGGCATGAGGAGCCACAAAATGCCCCATGCCAGGTAACAACACCCCCTCGTTTCCCACTTCATTCTCCCTCCAAGGAAATAAGAGCCTCTTGTGCCCGCTCCAGTCACAGCCACCGTAACAACCACCGGGATGTTTGGTAATTAAATCACCCCCAGGGAATCCCAGAGACACAAACCATCCCGAGAGCATCCCAGAGACACAAACCATCCCCAGGGAATCCCAGAGACACAAACCATCCCAGAGACACAAACCATCCCCAGGGAATCCCAGAGGCACAAACCATCCCAAGGGAATCCCAGAGACACAAACCATCCCGAGAGCATCCCAGAGACACAAACCATGCCCAGGGAATCCCAGAGGCACAAACCATCCCCAGGGAATCCCAGAGGCACAAACCATCCCCAGGGAATCCCAGAGGCACAAACCATCCCCAGGGAATCCCAGAGACACAAACCATCCCCGGGGAATCCCAGAGACACAAACCATCCCCAGGGAATCCCAGAGACACAAACCATCCCCAGGGAATCCCAGAGACACAAACCATCCCAGAGACACAAACCATCCCCAGGGAATCCCAGAGACACAAACCATCCCCAGGGAATCCCAGAGGCACAAACCATCCCCAGGGAATCCCAGAGGCACAAACCATCCCCAGGGAATCCCAGAGGCACAAACCATCCCCAGGGAATCCCAGAGACACAAACCCCTCCGAGAGGGTTTTGCTGCCTGTTTGCCCGACATCACCTGGAGTCACTCCCCTGAATTTTATCCGTAAGGCCGGAATGAAGGTCCCGTGAAAACCTGCACCCTTAAGGTGCTGGTTGAGGGGAAGGAGAGGACACCCAGCTCGGAGCAAACCCCTGATTCTACCCAGACCTTCCTGACCACACACAGGGAACTCCTCCAAAAACAGCTCCCGAACCAAAAGGAACAATTTAATTTTCATTGTAATTCACTCAGACATTCTCTAAGTCTCACAGCTCCCCATCTCAGAGTGCCTGTGATTTTCATTTGGAATTAAAAATACCCCTCCAAAACATGACCTGTGGCACAGGAAATCCAACCCCTTTCCTCTCCTTCCCAGGCTTACAGGGAAAGTGCAGCACTTTGAAAGCTATCAGGGCAAGGTTCCAGGAGGGTCAGGTCATTGGGATGGAAAGCAACGCTCATTTTAAATCTAATAAAGCTCAGTCAAAACACGGTTATTGAATGCACGCTCTTTGAAGAGCACTGGCTTAAAACTGAAATTAAGCCTCTTCCCCCTCCCAAATTTAGGAAGAAAGGCTCTGCCACACAACTCAAGCCAGGAAGAGGGACAGGGATGCAGGGAATTGTGTGTCTTGGTGTGGGTCTGGAGTAAGGCAAGAGCTTCAATGGCAACTGAAATGACACAGCAAGGTGAGTCCTCACAGCTCTCGGACAGGAGGGGGGGAGCCAGGGCAGGGGGCCAGGCTCTTGTGCCAGGGAACAAGAGGGAACAGCCCCCAAGGGGATGTTCAGGCTGGATCTGGGGAAAATTCCTTCACAGAAAGGTTGGCAGGCACTGGAACTGCCCAGGACAGGGCTGGAGTGGTTTCCAAAAGGTGTGTGGATGGAGCATGTGGGTGGTGGAGCTGAAGATCCAGAGAGGAGGAAACAAGAGAAAAAGGCAGGACCACAGCCCTGGATTTCAGGAGAGTGGACCCCGGCTTCTTCAGGGATCTGCTTGGAAGCAACCCATGGGATACAGCCCTGGAGAGCCGGTGGATACTCAAGGATCCTACAAGCTCAAGGAAGAGCCACCCCGAGCAGTGAGAAATCCAACCCAGGGGGTTAAGGAAAGGCAAAGCCAACCTGGAGCTGAATCTGGCAAAGGACACGAAGGGCAGTGAGAAAGGGGGAACGAAGAGCAGGGGAATCCTGGGATACAGAAAAGGCCACAGCACTTAATGCCTTCCCTACCAGTGAGACCACCCTTGAGGAATCCCAGGACACAGAGACCACAGGGAACGTCTGAAGCAAGGGAGACTCACCCTTGGTGGAGGAACCACCAAGTTTAGGCAATACTTCAAAAACCCCTGGATATCCTTCAGCCCGTGGGACCCTGATGGGCTGCACTCCCAGGGGATGGGACAAGAGGCCACAGACACAAAGGCCATGGAATTCCTTTGGGACACAAGAAAACGTGTTGTTTCCTGGGCAGGAAACACTCAAACAGGTTCTGGAGGCTCCATCCTTGGAAACACTCCAAAGCCAATCAGATGGGGTCTTGGGAAGCTGCTGGAGCAGGGATGGGGCACTCAGGGATCTCAGGAGGTCCCTGCCAAGGAGCCAGGTGGCCCCAATTCCACTCCTTATAACGCACATTGAATAAACCACAGTAAGCCAAAAGTTCTTCCACCCATTTTCCTTAAGCTCTCTTAGGCTTGAGGAATATAATCCCTCTTAGAGTTAATTAAATCATCATAAACCATCTGCTGCTTGTGGGGTTTTTTTCTGCTTGGATTGAAGGTCTCAAGATTTGAACTTAATACCTTTTGAACTTCTGAACTACAGGAGGCAATTGCTGGGAAAATAAATTACAGTGGCATCATCACATCTAATGGAATCGGGATGCAGGGTCAGTCCTGAGAAGCTGCTTCCTTAAAAATGCAAGAATTAAATGAAAACCCCCATGAAGGCTGGGAGATGGAGTGGGCAATGCAAAGGACACCTCAAACATTCCCTTTGCTCTCCTATTGCAAAGGGAATCTCTTGGTCTGTCCCCACCACGAGCTGCTGCAGCCCCGTTCTAAAGAACAACTGCCCTTTGTTAGGAACATTTTCCATATAAAACCCCAATATCTGCACCCCTGGCTCGCCCAAACTCCCCAAAACTCTTCTGCTCGTGCCATTTCATGCCATTTAAAATTGGAGGTGCTGAAAGTGCAGGGGGGCTGAATACAAAGGTGGTGCTGAGAACACACCTAAAGGCACCTGAAACAGCAAACACAACGCACCACAAATAACCCCCCCCGGCCCTTAATTAGCTCTCTCATCACCTCGAATCGCTCCCTTCGCAGCCCCAGCTTCTCTGGGACAAACCTCTTAGCAAGAAGTGACTCAGTGTCCCACCCAGAACCTCATTTAGGGCCTCAAAGCCCCACTGGCACCTTCGGCAACGCTTTCGGTTCCCTCCCGTCTCTCCGGTCCCCAGTTTTTGGGGGGTTCCAGGGGGGGTTCTGCGTGTCAAAAGAGTTTCTCCTCTCCCTCAGGCAAATGTCACCCCCAGGTGACAACGAGCAGGGCAGGGCTGGGAGCCCCCTTTTCCACAGGGATCCTTGCTCTGAGCAGGAATCGCTCCCAGCAGGTCACCTCGGAGGGGAGGGAACCACTTGGGGATGGCTCTGCTACCCCCAAGGGATCCCCAGTTTGCTCCTAACAGTGGCAATCCACGGATTTTGGACCCCACAGGTCCCCTCCAGTCACCCCACGGACTCCTGTCCCTCTTTCCGTCCCCTCCATTCCCTGTTCTCATTCCTCCAGTCCCAAGTCACTGCTACAAAGCCTCAGCCATTGGGGCTTCATAGCCACATCCCCGTGTTGATTATCCTTATTAATTTTAGGGAAATCAACATCTTTCTCCTTAGTTGCCTTCTTGGAAGCGGCAGGACTTGTTTTGGCTGCAAACTGCCTCAAGAACTTCATCTGCTGCAGGCACCTAAGGCCAAAATCTCCAAGTTTGGAACAGCCACCTGGAATTGAGCAGAGCTTTGTATTTATTCATGGGAGATCTGCCAATGAATCGATTCATTCTATTGGCTCTGTTGAAAATTAAATAGCCTATTATTTCATTTTCAGTTGCGCCCTTAACTCTCCGACACACGAGGGTCTTAAAATATCCCTGCATCTGGGAAAAGCCTTTTTCCATGTCAAGGGCTTGGATGTCATCCCGCGGGATGAACTTGCGGCGCGCACACAGCGCCGAGTCCTGGAGGGATTTTAACTCCCTCCCTCCTCTATAAATCAAACCCAGGGCAACGGCCCCTCTGCCACTGGTTTAATTAACCCCCCCCCTCTGCCTGCTTTTGCTACGGATGCCCCGGATCCCACAAAGCTGGAATTCAGAGCTCCCGGGAGGTCCAACACAAAGCCTGGATGAGCTCAGCGGTCCCGTCACAGCCAACGCTTGGGAAAAGCCTTTGAAAGCCCTCAAACTGTGGAGCTGACACTTCTCCCTGGACAAAGAGTGTCAACACAGTGCCCCACGTCCCACGGGTGCCCCCGGGGTGCCAGGAGGGGGGTCAGGGGGTTGCCAGGGCAGCAGAGGAGCTCCTGGTGCCAAGGAAGTTCGGGATTGACGTCAGCGCCCTGTGCGATCCCTCCTGCCCCGCTCCCCAAACCACAGCCTGGAGGGCCTCCCGGGGCTCCTTCCAACCTTTGGATCCAGCCCTCCGGAGCTGTGTTTTCTTCCAGGGCTGGAATACTGGGTGGAATATTTGGAGAAGGCTCCTCCAGAAATTAATTGTCCTCCTGAGCCTCAAGCCTGCTACTGGAATTGCTGGTTCCTTAAGGAAAGCCACTCCGTGGGAGGAGGGCTTAGAAAGCCTCAGAACAGGACAAATCCCAGCACGGTTTGGGTTGGGAAGGAGCTCAAAGCCCATCTCATTCCCACTCCCTGCCACGGGCATGGACATCTCCCACGAGCCCAGGAGGCTCCACCCTGGCCTTGGACACTTCCAGGGGTGGGAGTCAGAATCAAATATCCCACTAATTACGATCCATTTCCCAATTCCCCAGCAGCCCTTTGACACTGGAAGCAGTAACAAACAAAGGTAGAAACAAAGCTCTTGCTTTCCTCAAAGGAATTGAGGCAATTCCCAGTTGTTGAATCCCATCCAAATCACCTTCCCAACAAACTCTGCGGGAGCCACAGCCACGCTGTCCTCACTTCCAGGGATAAAATCCTATGGGACACTGGGAATGCTTTACCCAGGGCTGGAGTTAAGGAGAGTCCGGGCTGGTGATGGGAACACCTCTGCTCTTTCCAAAGGTAATTCCAGTGAAAAAATCCTTGAAGGGGCCTTAAAGCCCCTCTCATTCCCACCCTCTGCCATGGGCAGGGACGCCTCCCACCAGCCCAGATGGCTCCAGTGTGGCCATGGGCACTTCCAGGGATCCAGGAGCAGCCACAGCTTCTCTGGGCACCCTGTGCCAGGGCCTGCCCACCCTCAATATCCCACCTAGCCCTGGGATGCCATTCCCTGTGTCCTGTCCCTCCATCCCTTGTCCCAAGTCCCCTCTCCAGCTCTCCTGGAGCCCCTTTAGGCACTGGAAGGGGCTCGGAGGTATCCTTGGAGCCTTCCATTCTCCAGGTGACCGCCCCCAAGCCTCTCAGCCTTCCAGCAGACCTGCACAACCCCACTCCCACATTTTTCCCACCGCTGTGGTGCCTCCAAGAGCTCCACTTCACCGTGCCCGACTCCGAACCGGCGCTTCCTATACCGGTGTCCTGGTTACAGTGGCTGGGACCAGTTTATCACCATGTGAATGTAACTGGAACTGTGTATTCCATACCCTCTCTGCCATTTAT
>VWZG01005630.1:30112-65575 GCA_013396735.1 Grallaria varia
AACCAACCAAAAAAAAAAAAAAACCAAACAGCAGAGGAAGGAACGAGAGGAAGAAGGAGAGGAAGGGAGAAAAGGGCTGGTGAGTAACTCACGGCGTGATTAACCACAGGGAGGGGGGTTCATTGGAGCCACTTCGGCTTGCTGGGGTTCTTTGTTTAACTCCACGGGAAAAATCCCGTTTCCTGAGCTCGGGGACACCTCACGGAGCCTCCCGTGGTTTGGAGAGTTCAAAGCTCCCAGCTCGATGGGGTTTGGGGGAGTAATCCCAGGATATGCCAAAGGGGGAGGGATGATGGTCAAGGTGGGCATGGCTGCCCTTGGTTGGGCTCAAGTTCACCCCCTGGAAATGATTAGGGATGCAAACTTCCATGGGATAACCTTGGGAAAAGGGGTATTTGGGGAACATGGGAGCTCTCAGGCTTTGTTGTTTCCACAGAGCTGGAATGGTTTCCTTCACTGCCCCGTGCACACATGCCAGTAACTTCAGGCAAGCCAAAGGTTATTTTGGGATGAATTCCTCATCTGCCCTTGGGAATTCGGGGGTCACTGATGACCCTCCACTGAAATGCCCACCCGAGCTCTGGGGAGGAATTTTGAAGAATTCTTTTGTCTTTTGAGCTGTTCCTGGGCTGAGCTCCCTGAAAACACACCTTCCCATTCTTCCTACAGAGCTGGGATAACCCCAGCAGGAAGCCTCTCCCGAGGGTGGAGCAGCTGAGGATGCACATTGCTCTTCGATAGAGAGGCCTCACTGGGAACCTGGGAACTGCTGCTCCCACTTTTGGGAAAGAATCCCTCTGCTTCCTTCAGGCCTTGCTTTGGGAGAGGGAGAAGCTGTCCAGGAGTCTGCAGCCAGCTCCGTGCCATGGATTAGGAACACCCTGGCATTCCTATCCCAGGATGTGACCTTTTCCCACTGAACTGCCCAGCCTGGAAGGATCTGACTCATGGAAAAGCCTCTTTTCCTGGGGGAAGGCTTAAGGACCTTCTCCCACTCTTTGCTCTTCTGCAGAGATTCCTGGGACATGGTGTTTGATTTGATAAATCCAAATGTCAGTGTGTGCTCACACAGCTGGGGATGCCATGGAAGGCAAGAAATCCAAATCCAAATCCACATGTTGGAACATCTTTTGTGTCCCAGCGTCACACGCTGTGGACCAGGAGCGCATCCTACTGGGAATTCTTGCCTGTTTCTAGGAACATGCCTTCCCACAGGTACTTCATCCCAAAAATCCCTCCCTGGGAATCTTTAAGTGCCCTTCCTACACAGAATGGGAAGCAGCCATGGAAAACAGGGATCCTAACGGCACAACTTTAGGGCTGTGCACTTTGATCCGAAGTGGCTGGAACTCTTAACTGGAGAGTTTCCAGCTTCTCATGGCATGATGCTCTTTCCTTCCACCTCACCAAAGTGACAGGAGCATCCTACTGGGAATTTTTGCTTTGAATCAAGCCTGTTTCTAGGAACACGCCTTCCCACAGGTACTTCATCCTGAAAATCCCTCCCTGGGAATCTCTAAGTGCCTTTCCTGCATGGAACTGCAACCTGCCGTGGAAAACAGGGATCCTAAAGGCACAACTCGCCTCCACTTCGATCCGAAGTGGCTGGAACTCTTAACTGGAGAGTTTCCAGCTTTTTCATGGCATGACACTCTTCCCTTCCACCTCACCAAAGGGACAGGAGCATCCTACAGGGAACTCTTGCTTTGAATCAAGCCTGTTTCTAGGAACACACCTTCCCACAGGTATTTCATCCTGAAAATCTCTAAGTGCCTTTCCTACACGGAACTGCAACCAGCCGTGGAAAACAGGGATCCTAAAGGCACAACTTTAGGGCTGTGCACTTTGATCCGAAGTGGTCAGAACTCTTAACTGGAGAGTTTCCAGCTTTTCATGGCATGATGCTCTTTCCTTCCACCTCACCAAAGGGACAGGTCCTCCTGGGAATTCTTGCTTTGAATCAAGCCTGTTTCTAGGAACACGCCTTCCCACAGGCACTTCATCCTGAAAATCCCACCCTGGGAATCTCTAAGTGCCTTTCCTACATGGAACAGGAACCAGCCGTGGAAAACAGGGATCCTAAAGGCACAACTCGCCTCCACTTCGATCCGAAGTGGCTGGAACTCTTAACTGGAGAGTTTCCAGCTTTTCATGGCATGATGCTCTTTCCTTCCACCTCGCCAAAGGGACAGGGCACTCCCCTTTGCCTTGGGATGAGGTGGGAAACCCTGGATTGGGGGACAAGCCACCGCAATGACAAACGCATCCCAAAGTTTCCATGTTCCCCCCCGCCCAGATTCCCGTCCCCTCTCACCTGCGACCAGGGGGTTCTGCGCCGCCGGCTGCTCCAGCAGCACCATGTGCTGCAGGAGGGGGCTGTGGGTGGCGCCGCCGCCGCCGCCGTCGCGCTCCAGCGCCGGGGGGCTCAGGTAGGGTGGGAGGTGGGCGCCGGGGAAGAGGGAGATGCGCTGCTGCAGCGCCGGCAGGGCCAGCCGCTCCGTGTCCTGCGCCGCCGCCGCCGCCGAGCCCGCCTGCGAGGGAAGGCCGTTATTGGGGGGGATGGAAAAGCTTAATTGCTTAATTGTAGGTAATGTGCACAGCTCTGCAAACAGGGAAGAAAGAAGCACGGGATTTTGCCAGAGGCTCCTTCCCATCACTTCGGTTTTATTTTGCGGCTCTTTAACAGTAGGAAAAAGAGACCGAGCATATCTAGATCTGTGCAGATCAACAACTTCCACCCAAGTTGGGAGGAATTCTCCAACTCCCAGCGGATAGAAGACGTTTCTGTGCAAGAGGGGCTCGTGCAGGCTCCGCTGCTGAAAACACATCTTGAAGTAATAGGTGGCTCTCGATGACACCTCCTCAACACTCAGTAAATTTGACCTTTGCTTTCATGGGCCATTATACTGCCTCACGTGGCTGAACAAGCAGCTGGCACACTGAATCCATATTTTACATTTTCAGGCAAGGAATGTGTGCTGGTTCAAACTGAACACTGATGCTACCCAGTGGCTGGGCTCGACTTCCCTTCGCCTCGGAGGTGGGAGATCGGCTGACAGGAAATTTCATTCTCTGTCATCCTGAACAGTCATCCTTCTTGCACAGCCAGGTTTGGTTTGGTTTCAAGCCCTTGTGTGTGCTGAGTGGCCCAGGTGCTCAGCCCCTCCTACAATCAGTCAGCTCTAAGTGCAACGTACTCATCTTTGGTGCTGTTAAATAGCTTTTATAAACACTGTCTGCAAGTGCTCTGATCATACAGGACCTTCCTGGGGATGCCGCGGGGGCTCCGACTGACCGAGCGAGCGACGTTCACTTACGCTGGAAGGGCCGGTGGCGGGCAGGCCGAGCGTGATGTTGGGCAGGGACGGGGACGTGTAGAGTGGCAGCTGTGTCACCGAGCCCTCGCGGCTCACGAGCCTGTGGGCGAGGCTGGGCTGGGAGCAAGAGCGACAACACGGGCCTGGTGAGACACCCTCGGCACCAACCCAACCGCTGGCCCCACAGGGACATCCCAACAAACCCACCCTGTCCCCCTGTCCCGGTGTCCAAAGGCTCCCGGAGCTCTGCCCACCACCCTTCCCCTGATACCCATCCCAAACCCACCCCAGCTCTGCCCATCACCCTGGGGAGCCTGGGCAGTGCCCACCACCCATCCCAAACCCATTCCAGCTCTTCCTGCTGCCCTGAGGAACCTGCGCAGTGCCCACCACCTTTCCCCTGATACCCATCCCAGCTCTGCCCACTGTCCTCCCACCACCCTTCCCCTCATACCCATCCCAAACCCCCCCCAGCTCTGCCCATCTCCCTGGGGAGCCTGGGCAGTGCCCACCACCTTTCCCCTGATACCCATCCCAGCTCTGCCCACTGTCCTCCCACCACCCTTCCCCTCATACCCATCCCAAACCCCCCCCAGCTCTGCCCATCTCCCTGGGGAGCCTGGGCAGTGCCCACCACCTTTCCCCTGATACCCATCCCAGCTCTGCCCACTGTCCTCCCACCACCCTTCCCCTCATACCCATCCCAAACCCCCCCCAGCTCTGCCCATCTCCCTGGGGAGCCTGGGCAGTGCCCACCACCTTTCCCCTGATACCCATCCCAGCTCTGCCCACTGTCCTCCCACCACCCTTCCCCTCATACCCATCCCAAACCCCCCCCAGCTCTGCCCATCTCCCTGGGGAGCCTGGGCAGTGCCCACCACCTTTCCCCTGATACCCATCCCAGCTCTGCCCACTGTCCTCCCACCACCCTTCCCCTCATACCCATCCCAAACCCCCCCCAGCTCTGCCCATCTCCCTGGGGAGCCTGGGCAGTGCCCACCACCTTTCCCCTGATACCCATCCCAGCTCTGCCCACTGTCCTCCCACCACCCTTCCCCTCATACCCATCCCAAACCCCCCCCAGCTCTGCCCATCTCCCTGGGGAGCCTGGGCAGTGCCCACCACCTTTCCCCTGATACCCATCCCAGCTCTGCCCACTGTCCTCCCACCACCCTTCCCCTCATACCCATCCCAAACCCCCCCCAGCTCTGCCCATCTCCCTGGGGAGCCTGGGCAGTGCCCACCACCTTTCCCCTGATACCCATCCCAGCTCTGCCCACTGTCCTCCCACCACCCTTCCCCTCATACCCATCCCAAACCCCCCCCAGCTCTGCCCATCTCCCTGGGGAGCCTGGGCAGTGCCCACCACCTTTCCCCTGATACCCATCCCAGCTCTGCCCACTGTCCTCCCACCACCCTTCCCCTCATACCCATCCCAAACCCCCCCCAGCTCTGCCCATCTCCCTGGGGAGCCTGGGCAGTGCCCACCACCTTTCCCCTGATACCCATCCCAGCTCTGCCCACTGTCCTCCCACCACCCTTCCCCTCATACCCATCCCAAACCCCCCCCAGCTCTGCCCATCTCCCTGGGGAGCCTGGGCAGTGCCCACCACCTTTCCCCTGATACCCATCCCAGCTCTGCCCACTGTCCTCCCACCACCCTTCCCCTCATACCCATCCCAAACCCCCCCCAGCTCTGCCCATCTCCCTGGGGAGCCTGGGCAGTGCCCACCACCTTTCCCCTGATACCCATCCCAGCTCTGCCCACTGTCCTCCCACCACCCTTCCCCTCATACCCATCCCAAACCCCCCCCAGCTCTGCCCATCTCCCTGGGGAGCCTGGGCAGTGCCCACCACCTTTCCCCTGATACCCATCCCAGCTCTGCCCACTGTCCTCCCACCACCCTTCCCCTCATACCCATCCCAAACCCCCCCCAGCTCTGCCCATCTCCCTGGGGAGCCTGGGCAGTGCCCACCACCTTTCCCCTGATACCCATCCCAGCTCTGCCCACTGTCCTCCCACCACCCTTCCCCTCATACCCATCCCAAACCCCCCCCAGCTCTGCCCATCTCCCTGGGGAGCCTGGGCAGTGCCCACCACCTTTCCCCTGATACCCATCCCAGCTCTGCCCACTGTCCTCCCACCACCCTTCCCCTCATACCCATCCCAAACCCCCCCCAGCTCTGCCCATCTCCCTGGGGAGCCTGGGCAGTGCCCACCACCTTTCCCCTGATACCCATCCCAGCTCTGCCCACTGTCCTCCCACCACCCTTCCCATCATACCCATCCCAAACCCACCCCAGCTCTGCCCGCTGCCCTTCCACCACCCTTCCTCTGATATCCAGCTCTTCCCTCCTCAAATATCCCTCCTCAGATATCGCTCCTCAAACATCTCCAAGCTCAAACAGATGATCCCCAGGGGAAAAACAACAACAACAACAAAAAAAAGGCTTTCCAATTGCTGTTGTTCCCTGTAGCAAACAACAGGCAATTGGGGTTATTTTCTGCTGCGCACAAACCCCGCTCCCAAAACCTCCCCCAGAGCCCCGAGGTTGTGTTTTGGCAGCTCTTTGCTGATTTCTCAGGCTGAAACGAAGGCTTTACAGAGTCATCTCCGGGGCATTTAAAGCAAGAGCACTTCAGTAAAAACACCTTTAATTTCCAAACGAGGCCGATTTGAAATCCGCCCCCAGAAAACCCATTATGAAAAATTACAACAAACTGCCTGATTTTCCTGTTAGGGGACAAGTGTTCTGATCACCCTGAATCCTCTGCAGGTGATTTTCCAACTTAAATACAATTTAGATTTCAACAAGACTTGCTAGAGAATTTCTGCTGTTAAAACTCAGGTGCTATTGTGGAAAAAAAAGGGATTTTTGAATAACTTCATGATCTTCCAAGGGACAATCTTTAGCTGAGCCGTGGCTGCCCCATCCCTGGCACTGTCCAAGGCCAGGCTGGGGCGACCTGGCATAGTGGAAGGTGTCCCTGGTCGTGGCAGGGGTGGAACAGATGATGTCCAAGGTCCCTTCCAACCCAACCCACAGCTGGGTGTCCCTGCACAGGCAGCACTAACTCAGGCTTGCAGTGTCCTCTTAAAGCTGCCACTTCAACTGGCATAAATCCAGGGGGCTCTCCAGGACTATCCCACAGAAAACATTTGGGTTTCAGTATCAGTTCTTTCAACATGGGCTTGATTTCCCCCCCGCAGCGGGTTGCTACAGCAGGTTTTTAATCCCACACTCACTTAAGGCTGGAAAAGACCTCTAAGATCACCAAGTCCAACCCTAAATTTCACCTCAGGGTCCTCAGGGGGAAAAAGAGGTTTGATTTTCCAGGGTAGGCCCAGCCCTTCAACCCATAAAACAAACTGCAAAATCTCACTGATTTACAGCACCTTGAATTTCACTCTAAGACACCTCAGCTACATCCGTATGGTGGAATCCCAGAATGGTTTGGGTTGGAAGGGACCTTAAAGCCCATCCGGTCCCAGGGAATGGGACACCTCCCACCAGCCCAGCTGGCTCCAAGCCCTGTCCAACCTGCCCTTGGACACTTCCAGGGATCCAGGGGCAGCCACAGCTTCTCTGAGCACCCTGGGCCAGATTTTTTTACAGCCTCACTATAAAAAAAAACCTTCTTTTTTACCTCTAAACCTGTCCCTCCCTATGACTGTAGCCACAGCACTCGCCCTTCGCAGGGATCCTGAGCACTGCCAGCAATTCCACCTTCATTTCAGCCCCGCGGTGTTGGGGCTCCACGTGGGAAAGAAAGAAGGCACTCCACAGCCAGCAGGGCCATGAAACGTTCTCCTGAGATGGTGAACACGACAAAACTCCGTCTGTTCTCCCTCTGGGCGACCAACGCTCCGCAGTTGTGCCTCGAAGCATCCCCAGCCCCTGATCAGCCGAGAAGGCGATGGATCTGCGGCCCCTTCCAAAGGTGGGAAACCTCAAAATGGGTGTCTAAAAGCACCGAGGGTCTGGTTTAAAGGAGGCAGAGCTCTGGTTTTTCCCCTGTGGAAGGCAGGCACCGAAACCTAAAGAGCAAACTCGGTGCCCACCTCCCAACACATCTCAGTTGGCCCAAGAGGTGACGTCAGAAACCAAGACGCAACGAGATCTACTCTTCTACTGTAAGCCACAAAGGCCAGAAGGAAACACCAAGTTGGCAACATTCTCCTTTTAGGAACACTTCTGTTATTTCCAAATCTATGTGAAGATTTAACGGGGTGGGGGGAGATCCTGGTCAGCTGCTCTCAAAGGAACCTCCAGTCGTGCACCTTCTACTGGAGAAGATTTTTAAAGAAACCCAACCCCACTCATCTTTTCCCAAATGAAACACTACAGGCCAATGGATCAGCATGGAATGCTGGGTCAAAGTCCAGAGCTATTTTCCTTTGGGAAAGGGAAAGGCGTTGGCAGGAGAGGAGGTTTTTTCCAGTAATCTGTGCTGCTCATGCCTCAGCCTGAATCCCAAAATTGATGATGGAAAGAGTTTTTCTTATCGTCCATCTCTACTTGATTAGGAATGGGTGGTCTGCTCCCAGATGACCAGCTCCAAATATTCAGCTGGAAAATTAAGTGGATAAAGAGAATTATGCAGGCCCACATTCCCCTGCAGGAGCTCTTGGAATGTTTTGGGTCAGAAGAGACTTTGAAGACCACCCAATTCCAATCCCATTCCCCTGCCACGGGCAGGGATTTGTGGGAAGCTTCGTGCTCTGTCCATGTCACAAAACCTGTCAAATCCACTCGTTTTTCCAGCAGCGATAATTTGGGATCTCCAGTTTGCTACAGACAGACAGGACTGACAACTCCTGGAGCAGCAAAGCCAGTAAGTCAGTGCTCATCTTCCACCTTAACCTTCACAAAGATTGTCTCAGTCTGGAAGGTTTCCTATGGAATACAGAGCCTGGAATGCCTGCTGGATGCTTCGGCAGGGGAGGGAGTGGAGGAGAAGGCACATTCCCCATCTTAATCACCGTTCCACTACATTAGGAATAAAAATAAAGTGAAAATGTGTGTGGGGCGAGAAAGCAGCACGGGTTGACGTTTGCTCCCTAAGAAGCCCTTTTCAATTCTCAGGGAATATTCGGGGAGAACAAGCCCGAGGCTGTTCTGAGAGCCCTGCTGTTGGGACAGAGTGCACATTCATGGGCAGAGCAGCCACAGCAGGGAAAGAAATGCACCAGGAGCATCCCACAGCCACGCTGGTTCTCCATGGGCAGGGCAAGAGTGGGAGCCAAGCAAGACTGCCCAGCCCACCGGGAAAGGCTGGGCTCTGGAGCCCCTGGACACGGGACCCGCTGGGCTCAGTCCCAGCCCTGCACATCCTGCACACCTCAAGTGATGGGCAAAGCTTGTGGGATTATGGCAAGAGCCAGCGGGTTTCCAACTCCCCAGCCGGTGAAACCCACTGCCTTTAACCCGGCTCTGGTGGGGCCATATTTAAACTACACCCAAACGCTCCAACTGCAGCCGACCTGGTGAAACCACTTCACTTTCACCCTCTCCTGGCCACGAAACCCCTCCAAGCTCCCCAAGCTGCCCACGAGCCACTTTAAACCACAGGCAGAGACCCAGCTCTGGTGGGGCCATATCTAAACCACACCCAAATGCTCCAACTGCAGCCAACCCGGCAAAACCACTTCAGTTTCACCCTCTCCTCACCATGAAACCCCTCCGAGCTCCCCAAGCTGCTTCAAACCAAACCACGGGCAACGAACGCGCCCCAGTTCAAACCATGGGCAGTGAACGCGCCCCAGTTCAAACCATGGGCAGCGAACGTGCCCCAGTTCAAACCATGGGCAGCGAACGCGCCCCAGTTCAAACCATGGGCAGCGAACGTGCCCCAGTTCAAACCATGGTCAGCAAATGCGCCCCAGTTCAAACCATGGGCAGCGAACGCGCCCCAGTTCAAACCATGGGCAGCGAACGCGCCCCAGTTCAAACCATGGGCAGCGAACGCGCCCCAGTTCAAACCATGGGCAGCGAACGCGCCCCAGTTCAAACCATGGGCAGCGAACGCACCCCAGTTCAAACCATGGGCAGCGAACGCACCCCAGTTCAAACCATGGGCAGCGAACGCGCCCCACGAGCCCGCACCCAGGGCAGAGCCCAAAGCCCGGCCCAAGCCACAAACTGGGCTTTTCCCCCACTCTGGTTCTCCATCCTACGCCCCCCGAGCTCGGCAAAGCCCGGCCAGAGGGGCAGCCGAGGGGGAAGGGCTCTCCGGGTACCTCCGCCGGGACACTCGTGACCGATCCCGCGATGCCGTTCTCGGCGCTGATGTTGTTGGAGCTGTTGTTGGGAGAGCTGGGCCCCGAGCCAGGAGCGCTGTTGCACGCAGAGTCTGGAAAAAAACACACATCCAACAGCAACGCTGAGCATTCCAAACGATCCCTGCGATGGTGCTTAGACAGACAACAAAGCCCTCGAGCTCTGTGTTGGAGGAAAGCAACCCTCCTCCTCCTCCTCCTCCTCTTCCTCCTCCTCCTGCCCATCTTCTCCCCTAAAAAATATTCCCAAGGCTCTTAAAATACCACCAAATGGTTCGCCCAAGTGCCTCCTTGCCATATTTAAGTCTTCTCCCCCCAGGGATTTCCCTTAGAGGGTATTAATAACATTAAATATGACTGAAAGATAATAAAAGCCGTGGAAGGTTTGAAGAGGCCAAACTGGAGGATGTTGGATTTGTTCTGCTCTGTTTTTCTTGAGGTGCTTCTCTTGGCCCCTGAGGACACCCCAGACTTCCCTCAGGAGGTCTCTCCCCTGGTGTCTGACCCAGCCACCGGAGTTTCTCCTTTGATTTGGGAAGTTTAACAACATTAAACCCTTTTCTTCCAAACTTTCTTGCTCCCCAAGGGCAGGAGAACGTCCCACCATGGGCTGAGGCTGCCCAGCAGGTTCCTCATTGCTCCAGCACATTCCAGGCAGAATAAAAGCTAATTATTACACGGGCCTGGAGGGACAGGACACAAGGAATGGCTTCCCACTGCCAGAGGGCAGGTTGGACATTGGGAAGGAATTCCTGGCTGGGAGGGTGGGCAGGCCCTGGAATGGATTTTTCCAGAGAAGCTGAGGTTGCCCCATCCGTGGAAGTGTCCCAAAACCAGGCTCGACAGGGCTTGGAGCAACCTGGCATAGTGGGAGGTGTCCCACCAGAATCCCCTCTGCTCTTCAGGGCTTAAACATAATTTCTATTCCCTGAAGTGGGACTTCTTACAGAAGGTCTTTTCCCTTTGAAAATCCCCTTTTCCCTTGACAACTCTGGAGCAAGGGGAGCTCCCACTGCCACTTCCAAAAGCATCGCTGGGAGAGGAGATCAGCCGGCAGAGGCTGGTTTATCCTGAAATCCACGGGCCATAGGAGAGAAATAAATTTGATTTGCAGCTCTGACAGCCCGTCAGACCTCAAGGAGCGTCCGGACAATGCCCTCAGGGACATGGTGGCATTGCTGTGGATGGTCCAGCAGTTGGATCCTTGGGGGTTCCTTCCAACCCTGGATATTCCATAATTGTTGGCTCCTGAAATCAGCCAATCCCTCTGCGGGCAGAAGTGCCCAGGGTGTCCCAAACTCTCCAAGGGGAGCTCACTGTGGGCTCCCCTGCAGGATGAGCGTGGCCTTTGGGCGAGACAAGCCTGGAGAAGGTGCCGCTCGGTGGCACTTCCACAGAGACATCCCTAGATGGTGCTAACAAGCAACTTTACGGTGAACCTCTGCACCCTCTGAACCCCCCTTGCAAACTTCACCGCCAGAAGAACGTCATTTCTCGACGGGAAATGGTCAAAGAAGAGTAAAAAAATATATAAAAGCACTGGATGAAGAATCTTTTCCTGATATCCAGGTGAACCTCTCCTGGCACAGGCCCAGCTGGGTCCTCTCGCTGTCCCAGGGAGGGGACCCTCAGCCTCCTCTCCTCCAGAACACCCCAAGTTCCCTCAGCTTGCTATCACCACGGCCCACAAGGGATCCATTCCCAGAGCTGGGAATTCCCTTTGGGAAGGGCCATCACCTCGGGGAGGGGGTGCAGAAGGGAGCCTTACCCGCCGTACCTGTGACGTCCAGCGGGCGCTTCTTCAGCGCTGTCACCACGGGGCCGTCCTTCCTGCGCAGGAGGGGGCTGCTCCTCCTCTCGGCCACCTTCTGCTTTAGCCTGGACCTCAGCTTCAGGTTGGGCTCAGAGGCTGGCCAGGGAAAGAACAAAGGGAAATGGTTATTTCAGTCCTTTCGCACTCAACTTTGCCACTGACTTGAGTTGACTTGAGCCAACTTGATCTTTGGTTGACTTGAGTCAACTTGAGTCGACCCTGCTGCACCTGAGCCCTTGCAGGAGGTCCAATGAAATCAGGAATTCAATCACATTGGATCTGGAACACGGACTTTTTAATACAACACAGTGACATCCAAATTCCCCAACAACGAAAAGCTTTTGATTTAAAAAATATGATAATTGGCCTGCAAAGTCTTCTCTGAGGCTCTACGGACTCACAAACTGCTGAGAACTCACTGGGATTGGCACACAGAGCATCGTTCCTGTCTCCCAGTTTCCCAACACCGCCCAGCACGCTCCCAACCCAGCAGTAAACCCAAGTTATCCAAGGATCAGAGGAATGGGCAGGAAGACGCCAGAGACGCCGCTGTGGGTCAGTGCGGAGCGTCCCCGAGGGTTTGGACACATCGGAATGGGCAGCTCCACACCCTTGGAGTCACCCAACCCCACGGTGAGCCGGCTGAGGGAGGGACCCCAGGGCAGCAGGAAGGAGAATTCGAGCATGGAATCCCACCACCCAACTGGGGGAAGGTTTTCCTGCCGCTTCACCCCCTGAAACAACCCAGCCTGGAGTCACCCAAGCCTGCGTCCGTCGGGAAGAAGGGCCATGGGAAGCCAACGCCGGGGAGAAGGAGGTGGTTTGGTTCTTTGGGGAGCAACTTGGCTCCATCATCCCAGCCCCAGGGTTAGACCAGGTCGAAACACACACCAAATGTTGGGAAGGGCTGCCCAGGGCAGGCGTGGCTTGGATTGGCTTGATGGACACCACACTGCCCAGAGACTCTTCAAAAACTCCAAGATGCCATCTCGGCCAGAGCTTCTGGGAAGCCCCAGTGGCTCCGGGTTGAGGACAGCTGGGAACAGCCGACGTGCTTGGCAGGTCTTCATAAAGGTGATGGAACATCAGCTCGGGAGGATTTTCCCTGGAAACCTCCTGATCTCTGGAGTGAAATCCCTGCAGTGGGGCTGGAGGGCTCCTCACAGTTCCCAGAGCTGGGAATTGGCTCCAATTTTCCCTGGAAACCTCCTGAACTCTGGAGTGAAATCCCTGCAGTGGGGCTGGAGGGCTCCGCACAGTTCCCACAGTTGGGAACTGGCTCCAATTTTCCCATTTTCCCTGGAAACCTCCTGATCTCTGGAGTGAAATCCCTGCATTGGGGCTGGAGGGAGGTGGGAATTGGCTCAGAGGTGGGAAATCTCAGAGGTGGGAATTGGCTCCAATTTTCCCATTTTCCCTGGAAATCCCTGCAGTGGGGCTGGAGGGTCCTTGACAGTTCTCAGAGGTGGGAATTGGCTCCGGTTTTGTCCCCTTCCCAACCTCTCAACACAATCCCTTGGAACCACCAAATCCTGGGCTCACACCACTCCGAACCACCACGCTCCAGAGCCAATAATCTCCATTTCCTGGGAAGAATTAAAGCGGGGCTTACAAAATTGGAATTAACTAAAGCCTGGCTGCAGCTCTGTGTCCCTACGGATCGAGCCCGACGACGTTAATTGAGGGGCTCAAGAAATCAGGATCAAGTGCTCCAAGTTGAGACATGAAAACAGGTCTTTGATGGCATTTTTGGGGAAGGGAGGGAAAAAAAAAAAAAGAGTTTTTTGTGATTGTTTTGGACATAAAAATGCCAGCAAGAGACAAAGGGAGCCCTGAAAAAAGAGCCCCTTCCCAAAGTTCTCCTCAAACCACAGGTTGACCGAAATGGTTTCAAGGTGGTCTTTGGGTACAGACCCCACGTCCTTCACCGCAACAGCTTTGACCTGTCCCAAATCCTGAGCATGAACAGCTGCTGGGATGCGCTGACTGAGATTGGAAGGAGAGGGATCCTTGAGGTCCCTCCCATCCCAAACCCCACCTGGATTCCATGGAATGGGAGGTTGGCACAACCATTTGAAATAAATGAGATCTAAGCCCCAGCTGCTGGAAGGACAAAGAAAAAACACATCAATAAAAACCCTTTCAGCCCCCAATTTTACTCCTGCACCATTTACACCCCATGGGGGGGGTTCAGTTGGAGGTGGGAACTGGGTGGCTTTCCAAGACACAGAAAGAACTGGTTCAAAACCACCCGGAAAATGGGCAGGGAAACAAAAGCTTTGGGGTCACAGACACCCCACACGTAAAGCCACCCTAAAAACATCCTTTTATATAACAAGGAAGGCACGAAGGTGGAAAATGACACCCCAAACACCCCCAGAACGAGTCAGAATGCACTGGAATTTGTCGGATTAAACTGTCCTAAGGCAAAACCCTCCCCTGTTTTCCTCCTTCGCTTCCTCAGCTGCGGGATCAGGTTTCGAAGCACCAAAAGGTCTATTTAAAGAACTGCTCCGACTTTGTTGCTTCTCCCTGGCATATAATCCCAAATCTCCCAGGGCATGAAGACCTCAGGGAGTGTAATCCCTGCACGGAATTAATTGGGATGCTCGAGAGCCCCAAGGAGGGGAATTAAAATTCCCAGAATTGACACAAACCCTTGGACAATAAAAGATGGAGCTTCCGAAACTCAAAGCAGGAATTGCAGCTTTTTCAGATGGTTTTGAAGAGTACCATGGAGGAAAAATATTCGGAAGCTGAAGAAGGATGTCCTTCCTGGGGTTAAAGCAGGAATTTAAGCAGCACAGAAGGATCCACAAGCGACAGTCAGCGTTCCTTCAGGAACACCAATCCCGCTGGAAAACTGCCCACATTCACCAACGTGCCCAACCGAAGCCTCGCTGAGCGGAGCAAAATGCAAGAACTGGGGACCAAACGATGAAACCTCAATTCAAAGCCTGCCTGGTCCTCTCCATCCCGAGGTGGAACCTCCAAGGCCAGCGGTGTGGAGCGGCTGCGGAATCCAAAGGGAGCCCCCGGGCGGGTGTGACGCAGCTCCCACAGAGCCAGTGGGATTCCTGGAGCCCTCGACATCCCTCATTTGGCCTCTAACAGGGATTCACACAAAGAATGTTCTGTTTTCCTCCGAGGAAATTAATAACCAGAACACAAGGCAAAAGCTTCCCCGCTCCGACGTCACCGAGTGCGGCAGGACCTGCGTAACCCAATTCTTCCAGCATTGATGTCATTCCCATTGTGTTTTCTTCTGGGAATTGTGGCCCCAAAGCTGCTCCACTCAGCGGACACTGAGTCTGTGGAAGGCAGGAAAACCCACCAAGTCCTGGGTAGAGTTTGCCCTGTTCCCAGTGCCCATCCACATTCATGGAATAAAAGCCATGAAAACCTCGCTTCCCGGTCCTTGCACAGCTCAATTTCGGCAGCTGGGGCTGAGAAGGGAGGTTATTCTGCTGTTATTATTATTGTTGTTATTATTATTATTATTATTATTGTTATTGTTATTGTTATTACCTGGATCCCTCATACTCAGCTTCACCAGGCAGGCAAAGGCCAAGAGAACTATCTTGGCTCCCTTCTAACATCCAGGTCACTCCAGGAGAAAACCCCGGAGAGGGAGAGACACTGCCTGGAATGAGCCTTTTTGCAGCACCCAGAATTTTAATTAAGAGAAATTATTTGTTTCCTTAAGCAGCAGAGACACATTTAGGAGGGAAAGCATCCAGGGAAGCTGTGGCTGCCCCTGGATCCCTGGAAGTGGCCAAGGCCAGGTTGGAGTGACCTGGGATAGAGGGAGGTGTCCCTGCCCGTGGCTTTAGGATGCTTCTCTTTAAGGTCTCTCCCAGCCCAGAGCGTTCTGCGATCCTATGGAATGCCACATCTCCTCCCTGGCTGTCCCTTTCCCAAGTTCCCAAAGCCAGTTTTGCACAGTCCCAAGTCTCATCTGAGAGGAAAGAGACAGGTGGAAAGACACGTGGAGCAAGGAGAAAACGAGCTCCTCCGAGAGAGTTGCTTCCACAAAGTCCCTCAACTCAGCTCCGTGGAAGGAAAGGGAAAAACATGGAATTTTGGTAGCTGAGCGAGCTCCTCCCCGCAGGAACGGGAGGGCAAGGGGCAGCCACCAAAGCAGGGAGAGCCACAGCCTTTGGGGACAATGTCCTTCTCCTAAAAGGAGCTTCTCCCCCAGAACCCCACCAGGACACCCAACCTAAAATTCAATTATACTCCCACACCACCCTGGGATTTCTGACTCCTCTGCTTTCCTCTTTCGTCCTCAAACCAACCATTCCAACAATCCAAAGGAGCTCAGAGGGATATTTTGCTTTCCTTGACAAATGCAGCATTTTCATTATTGCCAAATCCTTTCGCTTTCCCTTTTCTTTGACACTGAAGAAGCTCAGCCCAATTTCACCTGCTTGGCTGCAAAGAACAGCCCCGCGTCCCTGCAATCCCAAGCCCAGCATGGGATGCAGGATGCTTTCCTCCCTTTTATCCCAGAGATGCTTGGAAAAGCCCTCAGAGATCACCGAGTCCAACCACAAACTGGCACTGCCAAACCCAACACTGAGCCACGTCCCCCAGTGCCACATGGACAGGTTTTCCAGGGATGGTGATCCCACCACTTCCCTCTGCAACTCCCTGACAGGAGTGGGGAGCCAGGGATGGGTCGGGCTCTGCTCCCAGGGAACAAGGGATGGGGTGACTGGAAACGGGTTCCTGTTGCTCCAGGGCAGGTTTCAGCTGGATATTGGGAAAACCTCCTCCCTGAAAGGGCGGCCAGGCCTTGGAAGAGCTTCCTGGGGCACTGGTGGAGTCCCCAGCCCTGGAGGTGCAGATGTGGCACTTGGGGATGTGGGTTGGGGGTGCTGCTGGGCTGAAGGTTGGCCTTGGTGACCTGGCAGGGCTCTTCCAACCCAAACCACTCCGTGGCTCTCCCACCACGCTGAACAAAATCCACGGAATGACAATGCCAAGATAAACCCTCTCCTCGGACCTGCCCTGGCAGTGCCTCGGTGATGCTGCACGGAACAGGCCTTGGAGCACCCTGGGGTGCTGGGAGATGTCCCTGCCCAGGGCATGGGGTGGCACTGGATGGGCTTTGAGGTCCCTCCCAACCCAAACCATCCCGGGATTCTGTGACACGGTCCAGGATTTTGAAAGAACCCACGAGGAAAAGCACGTTAGGAAGTTAAATAATTCCCTTTAAATCTCCACGGTGGTGCCAGCTTTCTAATTAACAGCGTGTTTTATTAACACCTCCGCTGCTCCCACCTCAGAAATCAAGGAATGCCATCACCAGCCTTGTTCCCGGGGAGAAAACAAGGACACAATTCCTTGGAAATGCTAAAGTGAAAAGCTCTGCTCAAAAGCACTTCAGCAGCTCCGAGAAGGCTGCTGACAAACAGCTCTCGGGGTTATCAAAACAGCCTTCCAGAGCCTCTCCAACTCCTCCTTAAGGATTCTCCAGAGATTTCCCTCTGAGGATCCCAGGGAAAGTGACTCAACTTGGAAGCCACCAGCATGATCCGGGGGCTCAAAAGGTCACTTCAGTGTTCCCCTCTGAACAGGTCCCGACAAAACAGAGACAGGAAAACATCTGGACAAGAAGGGGGAAATAAACCCCCTGGCGCTGCCCCAGCTCTCCAACAGCAGCACCAACCCATCCCTTCTCTGGTCAGGGAAACACGAGGAAGAGCCCCAAGCGCTCAGAGAGAGGGAAGGGGTGAAAAGTGTCCCCAGGCTGGCCAGGGACAGGAGTCAGGCACCAGGAGAACAATTCCCTGCTGACACCAAAGAGCCAAGGAACTGGAACAGGATTCAGGGGGAGGAGGATTTGAGGGCACTGTGGAGTGATTCCCATTTCCGAGCGCTCCTGACACATCATTCCCGCCCATCTCCCTCTCCTGTAACCTGTGACCACACCAGGATGATTTAAATGAGAGTCAAGACACAGGGAATTCCATGGAATTCTGGGTTGGAAGAGACATTAAAGCTCATCTCATTTCACTCCTTGCCACGAGCAGGGACACCTTCCACCAGCCCAGGTTGCTCTGAGCCCCATCCAACCTGGCCTTGGGCACTTCCAGGGACTGGGAATATTTATTCTTCCTAAACATCTTTCAACCTGTTCCCTGGAAGAGATGACATTCCAGCTGCCTTCCTAAGTCATCCTCTTCCCCAGGATGCTGCTGGTTGGACTCCAGCCCTGGGAATCGGAGCTGTGCTGGGATGGATCCTGTTGTTTGAGCTGCAAATATTTAATCAAATTTAATAAAATCAGACTCCGCGACACGGAGGTTTTAAATTACCAACGCAGAGCCAGGGCTTTTGGTGCCAAAGCTCTGAAAAGCTCCCCAGTAATAAAGAACTTTATTTAGGATGGGCTCCAGCCTTGCCTGCCTTTTGTTTACACCAGACTGCTCAGGAGCCTTTCTTCTCCAAGCAACTTAACATTCTTGGCACTGGGAATTCTGCAGGATCTCACTGTGCCAGAGCCTGACGTGCTGTTGCTTTGAGAGGAAAATGAAGGAAAACAAGGAAAAAAACCCAAATTCTGCCCTGAACTCCTTGGTATCCCCAGGAATTAACTCTGGGTGCCCCAAACCAACAAGTATCAGCATCCTGGAAATCTCCAATCAGCTCACCATCTTCCTGTTGGAAAACAACGCCAGTTGTGGCTGCTCTCAGTTTTTAAGGATGTGATTAGAACCACTTATCAGCCTTAATTCCCACTGTCTGCCAGGGGTTTATCCAGCAGGAATCTCGGGGAGAACTCAGGCTGGGAAGCAGTGCAGGACCAGGGGAGCTGCAGATGTTTTCCTTCTCCTTCCAGAACACTGGGAGCAGGAAGGGCGACCCATCCTCAAATCAGCCTGGGAAGGTCCCCCCCAGGGAGGGTCTGGAGCACGTCAAAGTCCATCCGTGCTGTGGGAATGATCCCTGGGAGTGTCCCAGGGCAGGCTGGACTGGACTGGGAGCAGCCTGGGATAGTGGGAGGTGTCCCGGATGAGCTTTAAGTTCATCCAACCCTCCCAACCCAAACCATCTCAGGATTCTGTGAACTGACTGCCCCGAAAACCTGCTCTCCACTTTTATCAGAAGAGCTGCCACAGGAACACCCACAGCCTCTCCCAGAGGGAATAGGGAGGGTTTCCAGCTCTAGGGAATTATTTAGGGAAGTTGATTTGAGCCAAGGGTGCAGGAAATCCACAGGGAGATGTCTAGCACAGCGGGCATCATTCCTGATCCCAGGGACAACACACCTATTGACTCCTGAGGCTCCTCCCTTCCCGTTGGGAGACCCTGGAACCACCTGGAGAGCCCCTGCAGAAGGTGTGGAGTTCAGTCCCATCCCTGCTTTCCTCTCACCTCCACTCCATGGGCATTCCCTGTCCCTTCTCCCAGGAGGACAAGGGACAGAACAGGAGGGAACGGCCTCCAGTTGGAAGAGGTGGAGTCACCACTGCTCACAGTGGGAATCTGATGGATTTTTGCATAGTTTTGGAACTTCTATGCCTTTTTAAAGCATCAGATGCAGCTTCATGTGGTTGCTCCACTTCTGCAGCCCCCTGGCAGCGGGAACTGATCCACACGTGCCCTTTCCTACACATTTCCATGACCATTTTGGCCCAGTGTGGAAGGGGGAGCTGCTTTGGCAAAGCCACACGCGTTGCCCCATCAAAAAAACCCCAAAGCCAACGTCTGGTATGATTTCTGGGCAGCAAACAGGCTCAGGGCTGGCCAGATGCTGCTGTCCAACCTCTCCAAGAGGAGCCGAGCAACAACCAGCAATTCCTTCTTTAGTTCAACCTCCAAATCCCTGGGCTAAACTCGGGAATCTGAAAACACAAACCAATTCCTGCTTTTCCTCCCCGTTTCCCTTAAAAATCTCACAAGGAAGCCCCTGAGATCCCCGAGGACAATTTGCTGCCTCGTGACTGGAGCCAGAGACACTCTGGGTGCAGCCTGGGAGCTCTGAAACCACAACATCTCCCAGCCTTCGGCACACCCGGAGCAGCTCCATCTCCCCGGGAATGCTGAGCACGGTGCCGAGTGGGGCAGTAAATCCCCCTCCCTCCCATGAAACGCAGCCTTTTGGTGCCCCAGGAGCAAACCAGAGGCCCGCTGGCAGCATGGCAAGGTGGGAATACCTGTTTTCCGGAGCGGGAAGTCATCTTTGGAATCGTACATGCCCAGGACGGGGTGGTTGTAGGTGCCGGAGACGCCGCTTTGGGGAGGGGAGCTCTGGTCCAGAGAGCTGTGCTGGGTCTTCCTGCACGGAGGGAAACACAGGGAGAGGCTGCAGAGCAGGCACATGCCCAGGCACCGGAGAGCTCCCAAACTTCAGCCCAGGCTTTGGGAGCTCCTCCAAACAGACCCCAAAATGTCAGGGCGAGAAGCGCCCGCGGAGCGCGGCTCAACTCGGGGACGGATTTCACCATCGGCTTTCAATGCTAAGCCCGCGCTTGGGCCGGGCTTTGGGAAGTGGGGCTCTGGAATCCAATCCCTCCTCAACTTCCCTTCTCCGAACAAAGCCGGACCCAGACCCGAGGGCTCAGCCTGGCCCAGGGCCCAGGGCTGCTCTCTTGCCTCTCCCACCCCTGAGCTGGGGCCAAAGCTCCGAGCGCCTTTCCAGGGGAGCCCCTCCGAGCTGGGAATTCTCTGCTCCATCTGAGCAGCCTCCCAAACCAAATCAGCCCGTTTGCTGCGGGCATTCAACAAGGAAGGAGCATCCTCCAGCTCCCACCGCTCCATCCTTCCCATGGGTGCCTCCTGGCCGGCTCTGCTGTTTCCCAGGAGTTCTCCCAAGCCGGGAGAAGCCTCCACCCGGCAGAGGAGCAGAAGGGCTGGTTTAGCCACACAGGTGACAGTCACCACTTCACTTTCAATAAACAGGACTGAAACCCTGTGGTCCTCCTAAATCCTCAAGGGAATGGGACAAAGAAAGCAGCACTTTTTGAAAAAAAAAGGGGATATTGGAAGTTTTACATTGCTTAAAACCCAGGCCTTGTTGGAGACGGTGGTTGAAAATATTCTCCTGGAAAAGGTTCCTTAAGGAACCAAAATGAGTCATTCCCAGTTGAAAACTGCAAATTCATCCAGTTCCTTCAGCAGTCCCAATCCCAAATCCTCCAGTTACTCGAGCAGTCCCAATCCCAAATCCCCCAATTCCTTCAGCAGTCCCAATCCCAAATCCTCCAGTTCCTTGAGCAGTCCCAATCCCAAACCATCCAAAAATCCCTTGAGCAGTCTCAATCCCAAACCATCCAATTCCTTCAGCAGTCCCAGTCCCAGATCCTCCAATTCCTTGAGTAAAAGCTCAAGCCAGAAGTTTGGTGAGACCCAGAGCGTGAAGTTAAACGCTTCAAAAAACAGGGAGCTGAAGAACCATCAGGAAAACACATGGAATTTCCCACATGATCCTGCCTCCAAAAAAACCCCACTGGGCAGTTTATCCGAACATCTCCATGAACATCTCCTACACCCCCAGACCTCCTGGTGGGAGGTGCCCGGGGCAGGGGGTGGAAGGAGATGGGCTTAAAGGTCCCTTCCAACCCAAACCATTCCAGGAGATCTTACCAAGGGGTACAATCCACTGTGTTTCCTCAACCCTCCCTCCTCACATTCCCACTTTCCCTGACTTTTGGGGCTCTCCAAGGGCTGTATTTCCCCTCGGCACTGGGGGACATTCCCACCTCTAAACCTCCCAACCCACTTCAACCACCACCTGCAAACAAAGCAGCCCCGAAGTGGAAAACCTTGGGATCCCTCTGGATAACGGAGGGGGTTTCTGTGCCCGGGATCTGCTCATCCCATGGGAAGGTGGCATGGAGGGATGTCTCACTCCCAGGGAGCTGCAAGCCCGGAGCCCCAGCCCGTCACACAAGGACACTTTTGGCTCTCCATGGGCAATGGACCTTTTTTTTGACCCTGTTTTTTGTTTTTCTCCTGTTTTTTTTTGTTAAATTGTGATTTAAACTGCACAATTGAGCACAGTGAAGCTCTTCCCATCCCTTTCCAGGGAACGTGCAGGAATTCAAAGGGCCTCTTCACATGGGCTGCTGAATGACAGAGACTGAGCTCTGCAAACAGGAGCACATTCCAGGGCTCCAGGACTGGGATCCGACGCTGCTCCCGGCAGGATGCACTGCCCAGAATTCCAGAGCTCCTGGAGAGAGGGAACTGTACACACATGGAGCTTGCAGGCGTTCCTGGAAGCACATCCCTTCATTTAGGGCACCCCCTGCCCTCTGAGCTGCTTCCAACAACTCCGGGCAGATACAAAGATTGGACTTGATGATCTTGGAGGTCTTTTCCATCCTTAAGAACGCCAGGATTTTACACTTCCCGCTCCAAACACGTTCACCAGGCTATGCAGAACATGCACTGAACTCATGGCTGTGCTGGAAAGTTCGGAGCACACCTGGGAATGCTGGAACAATTCCATGGACAGTGCAATGTCTGATTCAAAGGATAACTGCATCTCTCTCCTTCCTCACTGCAAACGGTTCAACTCCCTTTTGACATGGAGTGGCTGCTTCCCAAGGATTACTGACAACTTCCCAGGGAAATCCCAGCCCTGGATGCTGAGCCCAACGTGCTCCTGTGTTAAGGATCCCCCAGAGCAAAACGTCCTGGGATCTGAGCTGTCCAGCAGGCTCTGAACCCACAGCCGGGACAGTTGGACCAGGGAATTCCAAAGAATCTCTTCTGCTGGTGCCTGTTATGGAATTCCAGACTGGTCTGGGTTGGAAGGGACCTCAAAGCTCATCCCATCCTACCCCCTGCCACAGGCAGGGACACTTTCCACTGTTCCACGTTCTAATTTGGAAGGAATTTAAAGGTTCTTCTTCCATCCTGGCTTAGAACACCAACCCTCCCGCGCCACCAGAATTATGAGTGGATGGCCCTTAAATCCCTACGGAAAAGGAAGGATCTCTGTGTGTTATCTCTACCTGTTGGTGTCCCTGGACCACCACCAAGAAACCTACAGTGGTGCTCAGACAGTTCCCAGCATTAGCTTGAAAGAGGGCAGGGAACATCCCAAAACCCCAAACATGAGGAATAACCCCTGGCATCACTCCTGCAACACAGGGAATCCCAGGATGGGTTTGGTTGGACAAGAACTTAAAGGTCCTCCAATTCCATCCTTTGCCATGGACAGGGACACCTCCCAGGATCCTGGGTTGCTCCAAGTCTTGGAGAATTCTGGCGCATCTGCAGCTTCCCTGGACAATCCTAATCCTAATCCTAACTGACCTTGCCCCACTTGTGCGTTGACTGTGACTTTAACCAGCTGTTGATGAAGAACACAAAATCTCCAAGCCTTCCATCACCTTGGATAAAACCCCCAAGGTGGGACTTTCAGGGCTGTATTAGAAGTGCTCAACCCCCCTGGACTGGGAGAACATCGGCATTCTCCTGCCAGCTCCACCTCAGCTCCAGGCCGGGAGCTGGGAGAGCTTTCCAACTTCACTGCAGTTCCATTTCTGGAACCTGGAAACATCTCCTGAACATCTCTGACCTCATCCTCCCCGTGCACACATCGAGTTCTTAAAGCACCGTCGGCCCCTCAGCCTGAGCACAGAACTCGTGCCAAAACCAGAATGTCCCTGATTTTTATCATTCCAAACGTCACTGATTTTATTCTCGCTAATGACAACACCCCAAGCACGTTGGGTTTTTATTTAACATCGTCCCAGTCTTACGACAGGGGAAGTTTCCAGCTCCTCCCACATTTTCTGCTCACCTTTCACGCAGTGAACGGGTGATTTTCTGAAACCAAAAGTGGTTTCTTGGAGCCCAACAGCTGAAAATCTACAGCTGAAAATCTGATTTTTCAGTTGCAAACGGAGACGTTGGGGCAGCTGCGACTGGAAGTGCAGGCAGGACCCACTGGAGGATTCCAGGAAGGGCCAAGCGGACAAAACTTCCAGCTTTGGGAGGTTAAGATGAGCAGAAAGTGTTGTGATGTTGCTCAACCATCCTGAGTTGAAACCCAGTGAATTCCAGAACCCCCTGAGGTGGAAGGGATCCACAAGGATCACTGAAATCCAGTTCCTGAACACAGAAACTATTCCTCATTTCCCTGAAGTTCAAGTTTTATAACACCCGAGATCCAAATCCTGGATGAAGAGCTGGAGAACTTCCAAAGGTTCCCCTGGAGAACTTCCAAAGGTTCACCTGGAGAACTTGTGAGTTGTGGCTTAAAGGCAGCAAAGACCCCGAGGCACAAAGCAACGAGACCATTGCCAAGATCATTCCCACCAAAACCCTCTGGGAAGGGCATTTGGGGAATTCTGGTTCGTTCCATGAGCCCCTCCATCCTATTGCCCCCAATTCCAGACAGTGGAAAGTGGCCCAAGGAGAGGTCCAGCCCCACTTACCCGTACCAGAAGCGAGGGTCGCTGGAGATGCAGTGGTTGAGATTCCGGTGGGCCAAGGCCTTCTTCTTATTTAGGACAAATTCCTGCAGTTTCATCTTCACTTCTGTGCTTGCCACTGCACCTGCAATTAAACAAACCAAGAAAATGAAATAATAAAAAAAAAAAAAAAGGCTTGAAAAGAATTTTAAATTTCTAAAAACATTCAGAGTTAAATCCTTTGACTTGCAGCCCAAAAAGAAGAGCTTTGCTGTCAAAGAGAAAAGAACAAAGGGCCCCCAGGAAGGATCTCCTTTCTTTTCCTTCCCTTTAGCTTCGCACGGAATTCCAAGTTATGTCTAGAAACAGGGGTGTAATCACAGCTTCATTTCAGGGATTGTAGAGGAGACACCTGGAATAAAACATTGCCCGAGGTGTTCCAGCTCTCTTTGAATCGAAGGGGTTGAAGGAAAAGGGTCTCAGAATCCCAGAATATGCCAAGTCGGAAGGGACCCACAAGGATCATCCAGTCCAACCCTTATCCCTGCACAGGACCATCCCCAAGAGTCACACCATGTGTCTGAGAGTATCATCCAAACCCTCTTGAGCTCTTGTCTCGTGCCAACTCCAGGTGTTAAATGCCACATCTGGAAGCAGGAGCAGCCCCAGGTCTCCCATGGGGATCCTGCCTTGGACACCACTGCAAACAGGGACCTCTTTGTCACCGAGGCGACATTCCGACCCACTTCCACCAGAAAACCCGGCATTTCCAGAAGAAACTCCGGGATTCCTGCAGGGCTGCAACGTCAGCCGTGCGATTCCCACCCGGAATTCCCCCCCGAGGGGCAGAGCAGGCTGTATCCCTGCCCGGATGGATCCAACAGCCCAGCTCCCAGGCACGGCTCCCGACGGAGCGACCCTGGCAGCGGGACACGTGGACAATGAAGCTTCATCCACGCCACGGCTGTCCCAAAGGAAACCAGCTGGGCTGGGAGGGAATGAGAGGGCCAGGACAACTGGCTGCTTTCCTGGGAATAAAGATGCAAAGATCACCCCGTGGTGTTTTCGGCTCCCAGAGCGTCCTCGCCGACGTGGGGACATTTGACACACGGAGGGGACAGTCTGGGGCCTGTCCCCAGGAGAAGGAAACTGCAGCATTCCCATAGGGAATAGCCTGAGGGTGGAACGTTGTCCAGACTCCAAAAGGGTGCTCCCAGGTTATTCCAGCCTGGCCTTGGACACTCCCAGGGCTCCAGGGGCAGCCACAGCTTCTCTGGGCCTGCCCACCCTCACAGCCAAGAATTCCTTCCCAATATCCCATCTCTCCCTGCCCTCTGGCAGTGGGAAGCCATTCCCTGTGTCCTGTGCCTCCACTCCTTGTCCCCAGTCCCTCTCCAGCTCTCCTGGAGCCCCTTTAGGCACTGGAAGGGTCTCTTGGGTCTCCCTGGAGCCCTCCCTTCTCCAGGCTGGACATTCCCATCTCTCCCAGCCCAGCTCCATGTCAGAGGAGTGAACAAGGAGGGAGAAGGAACTCCCCCTCCATCCCACACTCTCCCTATTTCACACCAGGACAATTTTAGCTCCGTTGCTCCAAATTTTCTGACGTGCTGCAAAAAATGACTCGAGTATCCTCAGGAGCTGAGGTGCTCCAATGGCCCCACACCACGGCACTGCTTAAACAAACAGCCTTTCAAAAATAAAATGGTAGTCATGGGAACGGGATCTTCCACTCAACATCCCCAAATTCTGCCTTTTTCCCCTCTGCACCTCTGTGGTGCATCCAAAGGGCACTCTGATCCCACTTTCTGGAGATTGGGTTGGATATCTGGGAAGATTTCTCGGCTGATGGAGTGGTTGAGTACTGGAAGTGCATCCCTGGAAGTATCCCAAAAATGTGGCTCTTGGGGACACAGGTCAGTGGTGGCCTTGGCAGCTCTGGTGGAATGGTTGGACTGGATGATCTTGGAGGGCTTTTCCAACCTTGTGGATTCCCTGGTTGTGGGATTCACATGCAGGGAAATGGGACATTCAACATTAGTCTCCCAGACCTTTCCTACTAGAAAAGTTCTCCTTGGAGCTCTCTGTTATTCCTGCTTCCCAGTGAGAATCCCACCTCCTGGTCCCTTCCATTTCTCCCACCACCAGCTCCTTCATTCCCTGCAAAACGAGGGGATTTTTTCCCTCCTGAAAGAACCCAGAACAGGCGGTCCCGAGAGCGGCTGACAAGGCCGATTGTGAGGCCACAATCATCTCATCAAGGGCACAATGACACGAGTGGGAAGGGCCCCCCCGCCGTGGAACCTCCTGAAAAGAAGGACCTGCCGAGTGGAAACACTCGAGAGGGAAGAGCCGAGGGCTCCGAGGAGCGGGATTCGGGGAAGGGAAGGCGAGGAGCGACGCGGGGCGCATCTGGTGCACTCCACGGGCTTCAGATCCTGCCTCCATTAGGAATGCTGCCAGGAATGCTGCACAAAAACCTGGAATCGAGGCAACGGAGGCTTCGCTTCCTTTTGAAAGACGCTCAAAAGGCATTTAAGCGAGACAAAAATGAAGATGAAGCAGAGAGATGAGTTTCCCTCTTCCCCTCGATCCCTCCCGACAGTTCCCGGGGACTCGCAAAGGTTGCTCCAGCTTTCAGAAGGTCCTTTCACCACCCAACCAAGGGAGCTTTTGCCCACTCACTCTCTTTTCCTTTCTCCTTGTTTTTCAGCTGCTGGAGTTTCTGCTCCCGGTGCTGCTTCTCCAGCTCCTGCTCCTGCCGGTGCTGCTCCAGCTTCCTCTGGTGCTCCAGCAGCTCCTGCTGGTGCTTCATGGCCAGCATCTCCTGCTGCTGCTGTGGAGAAGGGCAGAAGGAGCATTAACACCCTCAGCACTCCCAGGGCTAAGCCAGACGGTGGGGATTTAATCCGTGGGAATGGGGACAAGTGTCCTGCTCAGGGAGAACCTTGCTTGGGGACACACCAAGAAGCTTCTGCTCCAACTGGTGCTTCCCCAGCCCCTTGGATGAGGCTGGTCCCAGTTTCTGCTCCGTGAGCTGCTGGCTGCCTCTGGAGCCTGGCACCCACACCCCGGGCTGAGCCATCAGAGCTGCTCCAGCTGGGCCTTCCATTCCTCTACATCATCTGCTTTAATTAAAGCCTCATCAGGACTCATTCAGTGTCATTTGCTGCCCAGACAAGTTGTAGGAATTGGGGCTGGCCCATCCCTGGAGGTGTCCAAGGCCAGCTTGGAGCAACCTGGGATAGTGGGAGGTGTCCCTTGCCCATGGCAGGGAGTGGAATAAGATGGTCCCTTTAAGGTCCTTCCCAACCCAAACCATTTTGGGATTCTGTCATTAATTATAAAAGAATTGTTTCAATATATAAAACAAATAATTCCTCCACTAATCCCTCCAGGAAGGGCTTTCCTTGGTGCTCTGGACTTGCCCACATTGACGGGAACAATCCACAGACACGATGCCGGAGGAATGCCAAGCTTTCCAAAGCCTCCCTCAAATGGGATGCCCAAGGCTGGAGGCAACAAAGGCTCCTGCTCTGGTTCAAGTCCCACCCTTGGGTCTCCAAGGACCCAGAAGGTGACAGTGGCCTCACCAGCCTCCTGGATGTTCCCAGCCCAGAGGATCCCTTTTAGGTGCAGAGTCTCCAAGGGCCCAGAAGGTGCCAGTGGCCTCACCAACCTCCTGGATGTCCCCAGCCCAGAGGATCCCTCCTAGGTGCAGAGTCTCCAAGGACCCAGAAGGTGCCAGTGGCCTCACCAACCTCCTGGATGTCCCCAGCCCGGAACAATCCAGAGACACGATGCCAGAGGAATGCCAAATGTTCCAAAGCCTCCCTCATATGGGATGCCCAAGGCTGGAGGCACCAAAGGCTCCTGCTCTGGTGTAAGTCCCACCCTTGGGTCTCCAAGGACCCAGAAGGTGCCAGTGGCCTCACCAACCTCCTGGATGTCCCCAGCCCAGAGGATCCTTTTTAGGTGCAGAGGGAATTCCCATGGGGATGGCAGGTGACACCTGGCACCTTCCAGCAGCTTGCAGAGGTGGCAATGGATCTCCTGGGGCTAAAATCCACTTTTCCTTTAAGAACCACCCCCCCCTCCACCCAAAACTAGCATTTAGCACCTCCCAGATTTCCTTGCCTCCTCTCCAGCCCCTGGAATGCCAGAGCGCTCCGGTTGGCGCCGCTGGCAGCTCATAAAGCAGGAGATTGATGTGGAGCTGGCACCGTCCAGCTGCAAACATCTGCCTGCTCCGGGCAGGAGGAGCCTCCTCCAGGGCCACACTTAAAGGGGGCCTGTGCTCCGATACCACCCATGGCTGAATCCCACACACGGGAAGGGAGCGGGATCACGGAATCCCGGCGCTGTTTGGGTGGGAAGGGACCTGAAAACCCCCTCCAAGAACATCTCAGCCCGTCCTTCTCCAGACTCCCACCCCACGGACACCGATTTTTCCTTTTATTTTAATTCCTTCCATTGTGATTCTCGGGGTGTCCTGTCCTGAGCTGATGATCCTTGGGGGTGCCTTCCAGCCCTGGATGTTCTGGGATTCCAGGATTAATTTGTGCCACGGTACATCTGGACCACCTGACACCTCAGCTGGGGATGCACTGAAGAAACACACAAAAAAGTCCACTATTCTATATAAAGAGGCAAAAAAACCCATCTCGGAGGTATTTACAATCTGCCTGGCTATCTGCTGGAAATTTTCCATGGAGGAATCCCTGCTGTGCCTCTTCCAAGCAGGCAGATTGTTGGAAAACACCGGGATCCAGTTATTCACAGCCACTGCACCTATGCTGATTCCACGGAATTTCATGCGAACAACCCAAAATCCAGGCAACAAAAACGCAGAAACGGAGGGAAAACAAAACAAAACAAAAAAAAACCCCGAAAAAACCAAACCAACAGAGGAAACTCGTTATTTTTGTTTTCTAATTAAGCAGCAGCTTCTACTGACACGTCTCCATTTGGGAAAGGAGGATCTTTCCCCACTCCCAAGGAGCCCACCACATGGTGGGCTCTCCGAACCTCGCCGCGCCGAGTATGCAAATGAACAATATTTCCTGCGCAATATGGCAAAGCAGGTTTTGTTATTTTGATGAAATCAGGAGCCTTTTCTCTCCATCTGCAGTCTCCTTGGCTGGGCAGGCTTTCCATGCATCAGCCCGCTTCCGAAGGGGCTGCGCTTTCCCCGACATCTGCAGGGAGACGGGAATGAAAAGCCCAATTTGTGGCTGGATGGCTCAGGGAAGTTTCATTAGGGGCGTATTGTTCCTGCTCGTTCCCACCCCTGCTTCCCACAAAGCCTATTCTTAGGAGAGGGTTTTTTTTTTTCAACTCCAAGTTGGAAAAAAAAAACTCAAAAAAACCCATAAAAATAAAAGCATGGAGCGACGTCTCCGACCGTATCCATGGAAAATGAAAAGGAAGCACCGCTGGGATCTGGGAACATCGGCAAATAAATCCCCACCCCGGGGCAGGGATGTGGCTCCACACTCGGTAGGAGCTCTGCTAACAGGGATTTGGGATGGATCCTATGGAAAGGTGGCACTGGACAGGCTCTCCAGGGCAGTGGGCACGGCCCCGAGGCTGCCAACATGGATTTGGGATGGATCTTATGGAAAGGGGACAAGGACAGGCTCCCCAGGGCACTGGGCACAGCCCCGAGGCTGCCAACATGGATTTGGGATGGATCTTAGGGAAAGGTGACAGTGGGCGCAGCCCCAAGACTGCCAACATAGATTTGGGATGGAGGTCAGGGAAAGGTGACAGGGCCAGGCTCCCCATGGCTGTCAGCACAGCCCCGATGTTTCCAGAGCTCCGGGAGCATTGGGACAATGGGACAACAGAATGGGATTGTTGGCATGTCCTGGCAGAGCCAGGAGCTGGACTCTGATCCCTGGGGGTCCCTTCAGCCCAGGACATTCCGTGCTACAAAAAGTTGTCCCGTGCTACAAAAAGTTGTCCCGTGCCCCAAAACTCCAAAAAAAACATCAATGTGTGACTCTGTTCAAGCAACGGAGGGGAATGGGAGCAGGCAGGGCTCATTCCCAGTCCTGTGCCCACCTCACAGTGCTGGCTTTGCTCCCCGAGTCCCCAGATTCCCAAAGATTCCAATTCCACAAGTGACACAGCGAGGGAACCCCCCGGGACAGGAGACGCCCAGGGTGAGGAGCAGGCGGCGACAGCCACGGGCACCGCACCGGGAGCTCCCAACTGAACTGGGCACTCCTGCCCAGCCCAGGATTTGGAAATATTCCTGCCTCTGGGAATTCCTGCATCTGTTTAGTGCTGCTGCCTCGGCGGCGAAGGGAAGGGCTCGAACGGCGCCCTGTCCCTGCAGTCGGGGCTGCTGCTGCTCCCGCACACACATGAATATTAATCCGGGTGAGAGCAGGAATGCAGAGCATTCCCAGGGGTTTATCCAGGGCAGCCTGCCCAGAGCACTCCATGGGTTTTGCCACTGCATTCTTCAATTGTCCCCAGTTCTGCCTGGAATGGGACCATCACCTCCCCAGGGATGGTTTTGTCACCTCCCACTGCACAAGGAAACCTCTTTTCCTGGGAAAACGCCTCCCTTGAGTTGGTACAACAGCAGGAGAACAGCCGTGCTCCCAAGTTTCCCAGCTGCCAGGCAGTGCCCTCCCGGGAGCAGCAAATCCCATTCCCAAGGAGAATGAGTTCCATGGAGGCTGAAGGAACAGCTGAGCACGGAGATCTTTCCTGCTCCCAGGATTTCCTTACCGTTCCACCAAGAGTCAGGCACAGGTTTGGGTGCAAATTCCTTGTTTTAAGGCAAATTATCCATCCCTGCTTTGAACTCTATGGTTTTGGAGGGTTAAAAACTGGGTATTTACAATGAACTGGAGCTCAGGGGCTGGAAAAATGAAATGAGGTCCTGGGAATCATCCCCTGGAAAATCCTCGGCAGGAGGTGGAAGCAAAGCCCGGACACTGCTGGATTTCTGGGAGACCTCTGGGTTGGCTTATTCCAGAGGGATCTTGGTGCTGCCTGCACCCTCTGCCTCCTGTTCTGCCCATCCTGTTCACCGGAGTCTCGGGATGTTCCAGGATTCGCCCCCTTGGCTCCAGCTGGGATTTCTCCCAGAGCACCGGAGGCCAGTCAGGATTCATGGGCTGTACTGGGAGAGGGGAAATGCCGTGGTTTCCAGCAGAAGCCAAGACACAGGGATCTGGAGGAAGGAGCATCCATCATCCCTTTTCCTGGATGCACACTCGGTGTGTCCCGTTCCTGCTGGAATCCCTGCCAGGAGCTCCCCAGGCAGCTCCAGAGGGAAAAGATCCATCCCAGCCAGCAGCTTCCTGGGCAAGAGACTGATCTTGGTGGGACACATCCCACCAGGAATGCCTGNATGGCTCTTTCCAGAGGGGAGGGAATCGGGAGCAGGGGACACCCATCCCATCGGGGATGGCAACAAGTAAATCAAAAAACTGGATTTAAATCATTCTCTGGAAGCCAAAGCACCATGGAAATTCCATAAAGGAGGAGCCCCAGATGTTGGATGCTAAATGAGAGATCCAACCTCAGGCCTTGGAGGAGCAGTTGCATCCTTTGGGAACTGTTTTGGGGCTCAGGGAGCAGAGGAAGTGGAATGGGAATGTTGTGCTAAAACCAGCAGGATCCACTGGGGAATTTCTTTACTCCTGTCCTGATTCCCTGTGTGTTCTCTTCAGCCACTTCCAATTACCAGTTCAAAAACAAGATAAAACTGGAGTTCAATACTCAGGTGTGGGAACTGCCAAATGTCCCTTCTGCCGCTGTTCACTTTGGAATTCCAAATGGGATAGAAAACAAAACCACCACTGTGTCCCACAGAGGTTTTACTCCAGAAAAGCCTGGAAAATCCTGCTCCTCCCAGCCAACAAAACGTGAAGGAACCAAAAGGAAATACTAATTTTCCCAATTGTAGGTGGGACCAGAGCAGGCAAACTTCCAGAGCGCTCCAGCCTCAGTCCAGGCACCACCAGCAGCACTTGGATGGCGGGAAGATCCTGAATTATCCCAGGATTTTTTCAGCCAAGAGATGGGGTTAAAGGTGTCCGGGCTGCTACATGGCTTGTCCACAAATCCCAGCCTTCCATGTGCAGGTTTATCCCCATCCATCACACCTGGAAAGGATCCTGATGCTGAGCCTGAGAGAAGTGCCCACCCACCCCCTTCCAAGAGGGCAAAGGCTCTGATCTTCCCAATGTTTCTCCCAGGGTTTACCCCCATCAGAAGAGAAGTTCTGCAGGATGCAGAGAAAGGCCACTGGGAGAGGACAGGACGCTGTGTGGAAACAACGAGTGCGTTGGAATCGTAAGGAGGCACAGAATGTCCTGCAGCTTCCCCAGATGGATGGTCCTGTCATCCCACAATCCACACAGAGTGGGACTCCTGGCATCTCCAAGCTTTTGAAGTTCCTCTTGGAAGTGAGGCAGGAAGGGTACAAGCAGGGGGAGTGCCACAGACGGAGCAGACAGACCAGGAATGGGAGTTGGGACTTGTGGGGTGAGCTGGAATTCTGCCCTTCCAGAGTCCAGGAGAAGTGGATGCTCTGCAGGGATCAAGGTGTCATCACCCCCGGCCTGGGGACATGGGAAAAGTGAGCCCAGGAACATCTTCCACCAGCCCAGGGTGCTCCAAGCCCCATCCAACCTGGCCTCAGACACTTCCAGGAGTCATCCAAGCAGGCCATTCCAAGGGCAGGAGGCTCCACATGGAATCAAAGAGCAGTTTCCCACTCCAGGGTCCATGTGAGGACTCTCAGGTCCAGACACCTCTGGGGAAGGTGTTTTGCCTTTACAGCAAAACATGCCTGGAGGATTCCCTGGAGGAATTAATTCCACCCTCTGGACCCAAAGGGGTGGCCAGAGAGTTTCCCGCCGTGTCTCCGAATCGACCCCTGTGATGTGTGACCACCCTCATTCCATGCAGGAAATCATGGAAAGAGAACAATTTCAGGATTGCTCCACAGCGAGCATCCTTACAGAGCTCCTTTCCCTGGGGCTGCTTCCGTGCAAATCCATGGCATCCCTGCCACGGGAAAACTCCCTCTCTACCAAGGCACACAGATGGTGTTTTCTCAAACGATGGGAAAACTGGGAGTAGGATTGTGTGTCTCCAGGTCAGGATTCCAGGTCCAGGAGGAGCTATCCCAGCACCACCAGGTCACTTCTTCTGTGTCCCATCCCGTGCTCCCACCAGCGTGCATCAGCATCCCAGAGAAGTTTCCAGGTGTAGCTGTAAAACAGCCGGAGCTGGAAGAGCCCTGCTCCGGGCTCGGACAGACACATGGACCACATTCCCCATGAGCTCCTTCCCTTCTCCACTGAGCTCACCCTGCTCCTGCCAAGGCACCGCTCTGGCCTCTCCTCCGTCATCCCAGCCCCTGGACCAGGAGGAAAACGGGAAAGCCTTCGGGAACTTCCAGCTGATCTTGGCTGGGAACGAGTGACTCAGAGAGGAAAAAATTCCCTGCCGATTCCTCGGCAGCCAAAGGTCAGGCAGAGCTCGCAGTGGGACCTGTGGAGAGGCTCCCGATTCCGCCCATGGGTCTGTCTGGGAAGGCACTTTGGAAGGCTGGAAATGCTGTCACACTTCTGCTGAGGCATGGAAATGGGACGGGATGGGAATGGAATGGAAACGGAATGGGAACTCCATCTTGCCGAAGGGAAGTGGCTCCAGGAGAGAGGAACCACTGCCTGTGCCCCCAGCCCCTGGTGCTCCTCTCCCACACCATGCTCCGATGGTGAGCCCTGGGAATCTGCAAAGACCCCTTTCCCTGCTCCCGATGGTGTCAAGTCTTCCAAAGGCTCAGCTTGTTATCCCTAAACATGCCAGGGTTTTCACAGGATCATCCCAGGACCACAAAACAGTCGGGGTTGGAAGGGACCTTACAGACCATCCCATTGCACCCCCTTCCATGGGCAGGATCCCCTTCCTCTACCCCAGGTTGCTCCAAGCCCCGTCCCACCTCACAGTGAAGAGTTTCTTCCCAATATCCAGCCTAAACCTGCCCTTTCTCCATCTAAAGCCATTCCCCCTGGTCTCATCTCTCCATGCCCACATTCCCTCGCTCCCCTCCTCATCCAAGGATCCCACCCCCTCTGTGTCCATCACGGGGCCCTTCTACAAACACCTTCTCACTTGTAGCTGGTCCTTCCCAAACTGCACCATCCCAGGGATGGAAAAGCAAGGACTGGGACAGCCCAGGGAAGGGACCAGAAGTTCAGGCCACCATCCCACCACCTTCTCCTCCTGCAAGAGGTCACGGATTATGGAATCTGACCGAGCGCTGGAAAAAGCCAAAACCTCAGCTTTCCCTAGGAAAAAGTTATCTGCTGGAACAGAAAAACAAGCAAGCCAGGCCAGCGTTTTCCAGGCCAAATTTCACTTCCTTAGGGAGACTTTAAGGTGCTTCTTCCCCCTCCTCAGGCCGTGTTTGGGGGTGGGAAGAAGAGTAGCTCCCCCTGCTTAGTTCCCATCAAGTCCAACCAGCACCGTGGCAGTAAAAGGAATAAAACCACCCCAAAGCACAGTTCCTCCTGTACCACAAAGTGTCTGTCCAAAACACATCAGAGCTGCCTGAGAATGGCATCCAAATTCTTCAAAATTCTCCTCGAGATTAGAAAAAGGTTGCTCCAAGCCCTGTCCAGCCTGTCCTTGGACACTTCCAGGGATGGGGCAGCCACAGCTCCTCTGGGAATTGTGATGAACAAAGGCCCCAAGCACCTCCAAGGACACAAATTTTGGTTCAAAACTCAGTTTTTGGGAAGGAAGTTTGCAAGGTGTGTTATCCCCTTCCAAGGACTGCTCTGAAGGGAAGGCCTTGAAGATGCACCTTCATTCAGGGCCATCTCTATCCCAAATCCCAAAGCTCAAGCCCCACTGCTTCACTTCCAGGGGACCAGTGGGCTTTGTTTGCTTGGATATCCCCCTGCTTCCTTCCCCTAAAGGTGCTGGACAGCTCAAAGTCCAAATATAAAGTGATCTATATATATATAAAGCCCCCTGGAGATGACCCTGCAGAGCAGCCTTCAGTCAGCCCTGCCTGAAGTTCCTCACCTGGCCATGGTTCCACAGGAGAGGAGGAACTTCATTTCCTCCTGCTCTGCATCTCCTGGGGCCCCTCCAAATCCCACCTCAGCCCCTTCCTCCAACCAGAACCAACCCAGAAATGAGTCAAACTGTTCCTGTCACCAGGGCGTTGAGCCTTTCCATGAAATGGGAACGAGCCTTCCTTATTTTTAGCAGGCAAATAACCAAAGGCACAGGGAATTACAAGGAAATAATGGAAATATTTGTCACAGGAATTCCCTAATCCCTCCCCCTGGAGCACACTACATGATCCTACAGCTGCTGGAAGGGTGCCTGGCACGTGTGTGCACAGAACCAAGTGTGGATATATGGAATAACTCTGTCACTTTTCTATTAAAATCCATTATTGTTGTGTATTATACCTCTGTACACTCGTACACTCAGAGATACATCCAGCAGAGCCACAATGTGCGTGCTCCCATCCTGACAGGAATGCACAGAGGACCCACCAAGGACAGGGACCCAAACCCCCCGCCCCAAACAGCCTGCAAATGAGACCCCATTAACTTTTAATCCCTCCCAGCCCGCCCTGCCATGCATTCTGTATTCAAATGTGAGTTATATAAGGTTGAAGCAGC